>CP092866.1:79167663-79289538 GCA_030710605.1 Cordylochernes scorpioides | reverse complement strand
CATATTTAAATCTTTAAATAATAAAAAAGGCATATATTGGATTGAATAGAATATTAACAAATCTTTTTTTTTATTCAATCCAATATATGCCCTTTTATTACCTCAAACGGTTTATATGTGTTAAAAAATGAGGATTTTGATTTTTAAAGTGGTAAAATGAAATAATTTGTTTATTATATTTTATTATTGCACTGTACTTTGGATTATCATCTCCACCTTTCACAGGTCCCCCTAAATAAAATATGTTTAATTTTGAACTTGTCTTATCCTTCGATTGTATTTTAATATCCTAAATCTATATATAAATAACTAGCCGAATGACCCGGGCAACGCCCGGGTTTTACCCAATTAAATGTTTTTATTCAAATACTATTCGTTACAATTATAAATTGGCACCGTGGATGTCACCTTTGTGAAATGTCCCGCTCCAAACTTTGTGTGTTTTTAAAATATAAAAATAAAAATGTAAATTTTCACAACGATATTTGAAAATTATAATGTCAAGCGGCGCAGCGGCTCCAACCACGAGAGGCCCCATGGGACGCCTGTCAATCATCCCTGGACACCGGGTGTGAGGGGTTTTCGGAATCTGGTCGGCGGGGGGAGCTGACGTCGCTCATTAGGATTATCTTTAACTTGGGGTAAGTTGTACACTCTCTCTCCCTATAAATACCCCTTATAATAAATTAATTATCCCCAAACTTGCCCTTGCTTTATTTATCTCCGCGACATATTTTGGCGGAGACGCTGGGTAGCGTGACGGAACTTCGAAGAAGTCGACGTCTACAGGGACGTGTACCAATTCTTCAACCTTCGCCACAACGAATAGAAATGGAGGACGACCACAGACCTACTGTTAGCGGATCCTACCTCCCTTGTCAGCGCCAACGAGATCTTTCTACCTTTTCTGGAGATGGAAATATAAACCCTGGACAGTGGTTGAAAGAGTACGAGAGAGTGTCGAAGTACAACAGAAGGGACGAGACCATGAAGCTTGCCAACGTCGTATTTTACTTGAACGGAACTGCTGGAAGGTGGTTTGATAATAAGGAAGAATCACTCAACTCGTGGAGAAGCTTTGAAGACGCATTCCGCAGTGTGTTCGGACTGCAGAAGGATTCTGCTCGACGCACCAAGGAAGTTCTGAAGTCAAGAGCACAGAAGGCCGAGGAATCCAGCGAGAAGCACATCCATGAGATTCTTAGTCTCTGCCACCAGGTGAACCCTCGCATGGAAGAAGGTGAGATAGTTGCTCACATTATAAAGGGAATTTCGGGTGACACATACCAGGTATTGGTGGCGAAAGACATGCAGATGGTAAATGAGATCCTGGATTTTGCCGTCATCTGACAACCGTCAAGCAGCGCAGGATCGGCCGTACGAAATTCGCCAGGTTGTCAAATGTAATGCCCATTTCATGTGTTGACGACTCAGACGATTTGGCCGCGTTAATTCGCCGCTAGTTAGAGAAGTGATACAAAAGGTTTTCTCAGCAGTGATCAATCCGCTCCAAGAGGTGAACGCCCTGGAACAGACTGTGAGGGAAGAGGTCAGCCGTGCTCTACAACCTACCAGACCACAAGTCGACGTGGTACAACAACAACCACGAACGCCTATTATAATATCGACCGACCAACCCAACCCAGGAACACGGAACATTGGAGAACCTACGACGACAAACCTGCGGACGACCCGGACATGTCGTCCATTATTGTAGGGAACGACGGCAGGTCTTCGCTGAAGCCAGATCAAGGAATGGCGGAGAAGGAAGAAATGTTGGATTTTCGAGTCGACCCCCGAGATATGACGCCGACGACGACTATGTAACGCCCCATACCTCGACGTACTTCTACCGGAGCTCTTTCCCACATCCAAGCCGCGCAAGGTCGCCAGCCCGAAGACAATCCCAGTCGCCAACCCGTCGTTTCAGCCGTTCTCCCAAGCCTCAGAATGTGAAAAACTGAGTGGAGCGGCTTCTAACGGGGGTGAGGTCGCCATTGAGGAAAATCCTCCAGGGTATATCGCCTCTAAATTAAAAGAAAATGTTGTTATGGTCGAAATAAATGGACGCAAAATTAAAGCATTGGTGGATTCAAGAGCCGACTTTTCTGTTATTTCAGACAAATTTCGACGCGAACTAAAGACACCTCTCTTCAAAGAACCAGGTCCCATTCTTAAAGCCGCAAACAAAAATTTAATAGAGACCCTAGGAAAATGTATCCTGAACATAGAAGTTAATGGTCTGAATATCTCATTTGAATTCGTTGTTATGGTGGAATGCAGCCATGCCATCATATTTGGATGGGACTTCTTCAAGGCCACCTAGGCCGTCATTGATTGTGGCAGAAATGAACGCCATCTCGGGGAAACCTCCGTCCTGGAAACTCGAGAGGAGGAAAACCAGAGATTGTTTGCTTCCGACGACTTTGTCATCCCGCCTAAATCAATAAAGAAGATCAGTGATAAACGAAGAAATATGTGGTGTTAGAGATGTTTTATCTCAACATCTAAGGACTTATTATTAATAAAGGAAGTTCTTATACCAAACTCATTGGTTACATTTCGACACGGCCGAGGAAGCATTTGGGTGGCGAATGGAACGTATTGGCCGGAACTGATTCCATCAGGAATGAATATGTGCACCATGGAAAGTTATGAGAATAGGAATATCTGCAGTCTCATTTAATCCAGCGATAAGTTACAAGAAACGCAGCTAAAGTCAAGTGAATGGTCCCAGAAGATAAACCTTACTCTAGATCCAGGGCTGTCTGAAATTCAAAGGTTGCAGTTTGTTTCATTCCTTGACGAGTTTATTGACATATTTGACTTTAGGAGTACTCCTATTAAGCCCACCAGTACTGTGAAGCACAATATAAACACAGGAGACCACTCTCCTATCAAACAGCGGCCCTATAGAGTAGCACCAAGTGAACGACGACTAATTCAAGATGACGTTAACAAGATGATTGAAAATCACATCGTGAAGCCCTCTGAAAGTCCTTGGTCATCTCCAGTTATTCTAGTTCGAAAGAAAGATGGGACCTGGAGATTCTGCGTAGATTACCGTCGATTGATTAAGATAACAAAAAATATGTTTACCCGCTGCCACGCATTGACGATGCCTTGAACAGTTTAGCCGGCTCTAGTTACTTCTCCCCGATGGATCTTCGGTCCGGGTATTGGCAGATTGAAGTGGACGAAAAAGACAGGGAGAAAATTGCCTTCATCACTCCTGATGGGCTGTACGAATTCTATGTGGGTTGGTAGGGCAGAAAGATCCTTCTGGCCGTTTAGCAAGATGGGCGCTGAAGTTGCAAGAATTTGACGTGACCGTTATCTACAAGAGCGGACGCAAACATAAGGATGCCGATTGTCTATCAAGGAACCCGCTTGAGAACGATCAGCCAAGTGCTGTGATGTCACTAACCAACGTCGATATTGTTGCACCAGGTTGCGGCTTGGCAGACTCTTCAGCCTTGATTCTCTCCTGTGCTGGGTCTTGCATCTTACCAGAGCGTGTTTCAACCATCCTACAAATTTATAAAAGGGAATAATGAGATAAGTCTACTCTATGTAGCCACCAGAATCCTTTTTTTATTTTCTCACATCAAAGAGAGCACTGAAGTCACAGTGTACCTAAATACAAATGATGATAATCTAAAAATAATCTGTTTTAAATAAATATCATAGAATATAAAAATAAATAAATATATAATTTAAATTTCAAATATATTAAAAATAATATAATAAATACGCCATTAATCATGATGTAACACTTCCCCCTCTCCAGAGGTCGTCACGTCCTCGTGAGTTACCTCATCAATTCTCTCAAAATAGGGTTTGAGTCTTGAGACATGGACAATCAATGGGTCTTGGCCAGGATTATCTTTCGGCTCAATTAAGTAATTTACGTTAGACAGCTTCTTTATTATTCGATATGGGCCAAAATATTTTCTCAATAGTTTTTCGCATTTTCCGATTTTCCTGACTGGTGTCCAAACTGCCACTAAATGTCCTGGTTCATAGATTTTCTCATTGTGTTTTTTGTCATAGTTTCTTTTCATTCTTTCCTGAGTCTTCTCTGTGTTGTTAATGACTACCTGTCTCGTCCTTGCTATTTTATCTAAGTAGTTTTCTATATATTCGTCGTAATCGTCCATGTTACTGTCCGTTGGGATATTCTCGTCGTCTAAGAGGGACACGGGTTCCCTTCCAAACAACAGGAAAAATGGAGAGTAGCCTGTGGTTTCTTGAATCGTGGTATTATACGCGTGGGTGATAAAAGGGAGGATTTCATCCCAGTTCTTTTGGTCTGTGTTCACATACATGCTGATCATATTGATTAAAGTTCTATTTAGCCGTTCCGTTAGTCCGTTAGCCTGGGGGTGGTAGCTCGTTGTGAAGCAGTGTTTCACTTTGCACATTTTCATTACCTCCTTCATCAAATTGCTAGTGAATTGTGAACCTCTATCGCTAATAAGAAATCTTGGGGCCCCGTGACGTAAAATAATATGTTCGATTAAAAATGTAGAGACTTCTTTCACGGTTGCTTCTGATACTGCCTTTGTTTCAGCATACTTGGTATAATAATCAGTCAACACAATTATCCACTTCCTTCTTCTTTTCGTTGATGGCAAGGGGCCAACAAAGTCAATTCCGATTCTTTCAAAAGGGTAGTTAGCTGGGGGAATAGGTTGTAGAAGTCCAGAAGGCAAGTGATTTGAACCTTTCCGACTTTGGCAAAGATGGCACGTCTTTACAAATTCTGAAACATCTTTCAACATGGAAGGCCAATAGTATTTATTCTTCAATCGGTAAGTGGTTCTGGCGACGCCCAGATGGCCATTCAGCATATGGTTGTGGTATTCACTCATGACTTCCTTCCTTCTCTTCTTTGGCACTACCAGCAACCATGCCCTACCTTCAGGATTTGGATTTTTCTTGTAGAGACACCCATTTTCTTCTTTGAAGTTCTGTGTAATTGAACGCTTGTTTCCACTAAGGTTCTCCTTAATATTCTCAATAAAATCATCCTTTTCGTCTATTATTTGATTCAGAAATAGTCTTTCATAATCTTCGTCCCATTCGTTTTCAGGTAAGGGTCCTCTAGATAGACCATCAGCGTCCAGATGTTTTTTACCCGATTTATGTATGATTTCGAAATTATATTCCTGAATCTTCAGTGCCCATCGTGCTAATCGGCCGGTCGGATCTTTCAGATTCTTAAGCCAGCATAGTGCGTGATGATCAGTTACGATTTTGAAGTGCCTTCCATATAGGTAGGGTCGTAACTTGGACATTGACCACACAACAGCTAGACATTCTTTTTCGGTAGTCGAATAATTTTGCTCAGGTTTGCTCAGTGTTCGACTTAAATATGAGATAACGTTTTCTTTATCGCCGAACTTTTGGACTAATGTTGCACCCAGGCCGATGTTAGATGCGTCAGTATGAATGTAAGTAATTGCATTCGGGTCAAAGTGCCCTAAGATTGGAGGATTTATCAATGCTACTTTAAGGGTTTAAATGCTTTCTCTTGATTTTCTGTCCAGGTAAAAGGTACATTCTTTTTTATAAGACTGGTTAATGGATCGGCAATTTTTGAAAAACCTTTGATAAATTTTCTATAATATGAGCACATTCCTAAAAATGATTGAACTTCTTTTATCTTTTTGGGCCGAGGAAAATCTCTAATAGCCTTGATATTATGCTCCGCTGGTTTTATACCATGTTGATTAGTTATATGGCATAGAATCTCCAGTTCTTCGAAAGCAAATTGGCATTTTTTGTTGTTCAATTTTAAATTAGCCTCGCGAAAACATTTTAAAACAGCTTCTATTATTTTGAGATGTGTTGAAAAATCCGAGCTATAAATGATTACGTCATCTAGATAACATAAGCAAATTTACCATCTAAGATTACCAAGCATATTTTCCATGTTCCTCTCAAATGTAGCAGGGGCATTGCATAGACCAAAGGGCATTACGTTGAACTCATATAGGCCATGTGCTGTAGTGAAGGCTGTCTTTTCTTTATCTTTCTCCTCAACCTCTACTTGCCAATATCCTGATTTAAGGTCAATTGCTGAAAAGTATTTGGATCCTTGAAGTGTATCCAATACTTCATCAATTCTGGGAATTGGGTAAACATCCTTCACTGTTACATCATTCAATTTTCTGTAGTCAACGCAAAATCTGTACTTACCATCTCGCTTCTTGACCAAGATTACAGGGAAGGACCATGGACTCGAGGATGGTCTAATTATGCCGTCTCTGAGCATTTCATCAATTTGTTCTTTTATGATTTCTCGCTCTTTCGCGCTCACCCTATACGGCTTGTGTTTGATCGGTTTCGCGCCTTCTGTATCGATCCGATGTTTCGCTAAGTTGGATCTTCCTAATCCCGACGAAAACAAATCCTCGTACCTTTCCAAAACTTGTTTCAATTGCTCCTTTTCCGTATATGCTAAATTTTCGTTTATCTGAAATTGGGGTTCTTCATGCTCTTTTTGTTCACTTTCTTCTATAAGATTCACTTCGGCTGGCTGGCTTCCAAAGCACAATGTTTGGTTTTTTAATATTTTTAATGGTCGAGGGTAAGGGTTTGTTATCCAGATATATGTTTCCTTATTCACAACATTTATTAAGCTTCTCGCTAGTCGAAGTCCATTTGTTTGAAACATTTTATGGTTCTCCTCGATGATGTATTCGCCATCCTCTGCTTCTACAAATGCATTAATCAATTTAATAGAAAGTTCTGGTATAATGGCATCCTTTGCACTTTTTATTTTCTTCTGTTGATATTTGATTACGTCACGATTTTCTGTCAAGTCATATTTGATTATTTCACGCTGACAATCAATTTTTGCGTTCATTTTCTTAAGAAAATCACGTCCAAGTATAAATATTCGCAAATGTGTTCTCATTATCACAAATTGATGTGTAATTGTTTTGTCATCAAATTTTATATTTAAAATAATATTTCCTACGATATCTAATTCTTTGCCATCGTGTCCGGAGCACATTTTATCAGGATTTATTATTTCAAGACCTGTGTTAAGAGCTGTACTAAGGTCGACCACTGAAAGATCGGCGCCTGTATCAATCAAAGCTTCGCAGATACCGATTCTATCCACCTTAATGTTCATTTTATATTTGGGGTCTAACTTTTTAATTCCATTTATGGTCGACTTGCTTTGATTGACGGACTCAGGCGCGATGTTTAGTTTAAATCTTCTAATGCCGCATATCTATTCCTTGTAGGGATACTCGAGTACGGGCTATTACTTACGTCAGAGTAGAGCAGAGGTCTCGACTTCTGAGTTCCATTATCCATTCGGATTTCTTCTTCGACCTTGTCTTGTGTAACTATGGGGTCCTCTTCCACAATTCTTACAAACCTGACTCTGCAATACCGCGCTACGTGTCCTGGCTTGTTACACTTGAAACATATTGGTCTCCCGTCTTCTGTCCTATTCCTATTTGAATTTGGATTCTTATTGTATGTTTTACTTGGGTAGACCGGTTTTGGCTCAGGATTGGGAGTGTGAGATCGTCTAGGGGCAGATACCTGGGGCAGAGGCTTGTTCTGGTAATACCTCGGAGTGGGGGCCTGGGGCTTGGAGGTGTTCTGGTAGTACCTCGGAGCGGGGGCCTGGGGCTTGGAGGTGTTCTGATATGGTCTTCTGAACGACGTAGCATTCTTCCATTGCTCTTGATGATGGGGACGAGGAGAGCGTGGTCCATTATAAAGAGCTTTTGATTTTTCTGCACGTTCTTGGTAATTCTTTTCGAACAAATCCAGCTTTTTACAAATTTCTAGAAGTTCATTGGTATTTTTAGGAGGGTTTAGGTGAAGGGCAAAAGAGTATTCTTTCTTTAACCCTCCAATAACCCAGTTTATTTTAGTCTCTTCTTCCATTTGGGGGTCGACCTTGTTGCACAGTACAAGGATATCCTCTGCGAACCTGATTGCAGGTTCATTCCACTGTTGTATCCTGTTTAATCTCATCCTCATTTCTTCTTTGTTGGCGTCTGAGGCAAAATCCTCAATTAGGCGGCTCTTGAAATTTTCCCAGCTGGTGAAACTTACTTTGTGTAGGTTCAGCCAGGTTTTGGCGCTACCAATCATATTCATGGCAGCATAACGGGAGATAATGTAGTCTGCCCAATGGTACAGGAAGCCAATTTCTTCAAGAGATTCAATCCATGGGCGAGGGTCTTCTGTTCCATCATACTTGGGGATGTCGATGTTGGGATTCAGGACAACTGGGTCGGAACTAGCATCTCTACCAATTGTTGCACCAGGTTGCGGCTTGGCAGACTCTTCAGCCTTGATTCTCTCCTGTGCTGGGTCTTGCATCTTACCAGAGCGTGTTTCAACCATCCTACAAATTTATAAAAGGGAATAATGAGATAAGTCTACTCTATGTAGCCACCAGAATCCTTTTTTTATTTTCTCACATCAAAGAGAGCAGTGAAGTCACAGTGTACCTAAATACAAATGATGATAATCTAAAAATAATCTGTTTTAAATAAATATCATAGAATATAAAAATAAATAAATATATAATTTAAATTTCAAATATATTAAAAATAATATAATAAATACGCCATTAATCATGATGTAACAATATAGAGCAGACTAAAGACCCGGATTTAGCTAAAATATTCGATAATTCAAACTCGGGCTTCACCAGAAAGGAATTCAGCATTACCGACGGCATCTTATACAAGAAAAATTATAGCACAACTGGAAGACTCTGGCTTATGATGATTCCTAAACACTTAAGATCGGAAGTTATGGCAGATTTACATGATGCTCCTACAGCTGGGCATTTGGGTTTCGCCCGAACGTATGACAAAGTCAAGAAACGATTCTATTGGCCTGGCCTTTATAGAACTGTCCGCCAATATGTAAGCCATTGTCGGAGTGTCAACGAAGGAAGAAATTACCTCGACGTCCGGCTGGACAACTTGTATCCATACCGCACGTAGAAAAGCCATTCTATAAAGTCGGAGTTGATCTCCTTGTAAGATTTCCAGTTTCTAAAGATGGAAACCGTTGGATCATTGCGTGCACCGAGTATATGACAAGGTATGCCATAACGAAAGCGATCCCAGACGGAGGAGCAATCGAAACAGCTAAGTCCATGGTTGAAGACGTCATCTTGAAGCACGGAAACATGTTGTCCATGTACACAGGTGTTGAGCAGAAGTACTGGAACCAAGTTTTGCCCTTTTTAACTTTTGCTTACGACACTGCAAACAGGAGGCGACCGGCTACACCCCGTTCTTTCGTGTCCACGCCCGCGAGGCCGGGACCTACATCGATGCCGTACTACCCTACCTACCAGATGAGATCTCTGACGACTACGTTGGTGAACCTGTGACTAGAGCTGAAGAAGCGCGTAAACTCTCCCGATCACGCCTTCTACAATCACAGGCGAAAGATCGTATACTATACGAACAGAAACATACTCCAGTCTATTACCAGAAGGATGATCTTGTGTGGGTTTTTACTTCCATCCGAAAAGTAGGACTATCAGAAAAGCTACTGAAGAGATACTTCGGTCCCTACAAGGTGACCAAGAAGCTTTCAGAAGTTAAGTATGAAGTAGAGCCCGTGGACCCCTCTCCCAAATCCTGAAAGCCAAGGATATCGTTCATGTCATTCGGATGAAGCCCTACCTGGACCCTGAAGAACAACATTCTATTCTGCTAGGGAACAGCAGCCGTGATAGATTTTCTTCCAGAACAAGGGCTGAGACAAGCTAATCAGCGGGTCGCTGTTTTCTCTAAGGAGGGAGTAATGTCAAGTGGTTCAGCGGCTCCAACCACGAGAGACCCATAGGACGCCTGTCAATCATCCCTGGACACTGGGTGTGAGGGGTTTTCGGAATCTGGTCGGCGGGGGGAGCTGACGTCGCTCATTAAGATTATCTTTAACTTGGGGTAAGTTGTACACTCTCTCTCCCTATAAATACCCCTTATAATAAATTAATTATCCCCAAACTTGCCCTTGCTTCATTTATCTCCGCGACAATATTATTTTGATTTTCAAATACTATTCGTTACAATTATAAATTAGCGCCGTGGATGTCACTCTTGTGAAACGTCCCTCTCCAAACTTTGTGTCTAAGAAGCGAATTTTAATAGAAAGATGATCTGGCTTTTGTTTTCTGTTCGAATGAATGTTTTTCTGTTAGAATTTTGTTCCTGCTTACAAAAAAAAGTGAACTGGTTTCACCCGTGGTCTCTGCTTTTTGGAATTTTCCCGATATAATTTTGTATCTGATAATCAAACATAATACAGCAATATTGGCATCATCATTTTCTGACTAAAAAACAACTTTTGATGCCCAGAACCTGTCTATTTAAATTTTTCTTGCCTAAAAATGCGAAAAATATATCTTTCAGATTTTTCTCTATGTCCTGTTAAAACACGTTTTACATGTACATTAGGTCAGCTGATATCACTTCCCATCTTCACCGCTAGAGGCGCTGCTTGGCAGCGAAAGGGCAAATTTGCTTTGCAAATAACTCGAAGAATATTCGGGATAGAGACATGAAAATTTCGCTATAAGTTTTTCCAGATTCTAATATATATACTGTTGAAACTTCCGTCAGATTTGTTACGGATTGTGGACGTGTATAACCGACATAGAAACACACATACATACATACACTGACTTTTATATACAGGGTGATTTAAAAGTCCCGCACTATTTTAAAAATTAATAACTCCGCGAATATTTGCGCTAGAGCAATGCGGTAAACACCATAGTTTTCAGGATGCAATGGGAATTTTTATGGCAAATAATAAAAAATTCGAAATTGATTTTAGTTACAATTCTATTCGCCAGATGGCGCTCTACCAGAATCAGAGATTCAGCGGCCAAATTATTTGATAAATTGAAAAATATAACTGATCGACACGTATTTTCACTTTTTGAATACCAGTAAAGAACCCTCATAATATCAAATAACAAATAAATAAAACACCACTTCGCCAAAAGTAGAAGAATTGGATGACGATTTTAAATACAATCAGAGATATGTAAAATAGGTAAATGCAATTTAAAAGATGTAGCAAAAAAAATGATATTTTAGATACGGTTTGTTTTCGAAGATATAAATTTCTATTTTTTTTTCAATTCAACATTCTCTCTCAGTATCGTTTATATTTATTTTAATTCATTTGAAAAATATGTATCTATATCTGATAATTTATTTTACTCTGGAATGTCGTTGTTTTTGTTGTCGTGTCCAATAAAGAGCCTCAGATGTCTCCATGCATCTCCATCACAGCAGCAGCAATGTCCACTATCTTGGGTGTGTAGAGCTGCTGATCTGGGTCTATGTCAATTTTCTGCAAGGCTGCGGCCATTGCTGGGTATGAGAATATGTGGGTAGGTGTTAGTTCTAAACCAGGACAGTTGTTGCATGTCCTATAGGTTCTTGTGCCATCTGGATGTATTGTCATTCCTTTATAGTGTTTTGTTCTAAGTCTTGTTATAGTTTTTGTCATTTCTCTCAGAGTTTATTTCGCATTTTGATATTTTCTTATTTTTTGTTTAATTATCTTGTATTTTGAGAAATCATCAACGTCAAATAATGACATTTGTTCTTTCCTTTGGCCCAACTTTCTGGCTTCCTTTGCCAATTCAAATGCCATTTCATTACCCCCGATCCCAACATGGGGAGGAATCCATTGTAGAATGAAATTTTTTTCCAATGGTTCCAGTTGGGTAAGTAACGAGTGTATCTTCTGTGTGATTTTAGTTTTGCCCTTCTGAATTGCTTCTAGAGCGGATATGGAGTCGCTGTATATTGAAATTCCTTCTGCTTGATGCAGGGATGGTTGGTTAAGGCATACATCAAGGGCTTTCCAGATAGCTGTCAGTTCACAAGTGAAGTTTGACTAAATCTGTCCTGCTCCTTCTTTGATTTTGATGTGTGTTCCATCTTGCAGTATTTTGTTAATTTCGGCCCCTCCATTACTCAGGTTAAGGTCTGAAGATCCATGTGTATATGCTGTTAAAGGGGGTTGCCTAGCATTCTAATATTCCAAACACAGCCGTTAATATTCCAAACACATCAGACCTCGAAGCCCAAGGTATCAAAGTCTACCTCAATCAAAACAAAGCCATCAACACATACAATATGCATCACCCTCCAAACAATAAACTTATTGACGATGGAACAATGGCTCAATTTCTTACAGACAACACTATTATTGTAGGTGACCTTAATGCCAAACATCAACTATGGGGATGTTCCACGCCAAAGCCAAGAGGCAAAATACTATCAAACATATTTGACGACAATGCTTCCATGTGATTAAATGATGGGAATCCTACCCATCATTCCTACAGCTATAATACTGCACAAGCACATGATATAAATTTTTACTATCCTGACATTTTTCACATATGCAAATAGCAAATGTTAAAAGGTATTGGAAATTATCATCTGCCTAATTTGATAGAAATTAGCACCAAGACCAAAACCAGCTCAATTAAGAAAAATTCTGGAACTTCAAAAAGGCTAATTGGATATCTCTCAAAAACACCATTATTAAAGCAACCAAAGTTTCAATACCAAGAGGTAATATTAATAAATCGATTCCAAATTATACACACCAGGCAAAACATATTCAAACACTTATAACTAAAAGAAATGAACTACAAAAAAGTGCACCCAAAACCAAACAAATTGTAGAACTGAACTTAACATTGTGAATACAAAAATAAAAATATTATACATAAAGGTGAAAAGGGAAAAATGGAAACAAACTTGTGAAAACCTGAACCCAAGAAACCCAAATACAAAACCTTGGCATTTGGAAAAACAAATTGACAGATTCCAGACACAAACTGAAAAAACAAATATGATTAAGAATGCAGATGGTACCTCAGCAACTAATAACAAAAAATGCTGCCAAACATTTAGGTAATTCATATCAAATAAGTAGTAAAATCAAATTTGAAATAAAAGATAAGAAAGTTGAAAAAAGGCCCGAAAGATTATTCATGAATGTAAAAATTTCACCAGCACTCATATTAATTTTCGATAAAAAAATCAAAATTAAAGAAATAGCTTATGCATTAGAAAAACACTAAACTAAAAAAGTCTCCTGGGCCAGATGGAATCCATGGCCAAATGATATCAAACTTGGGCAAAATTGGCAAAGAAAGACTTCTTAATATTTTCAATAACTCCTGGAAAACTGGGAAATTGACTCAAGACTGGAAAACTGCGACAATAATTCCCATTAAAAAACTTGACAAATCTGCTGATGACTCAAAACACTACCGACCTATCTCCCTCACAAATATTTGCTGAAAATTAATGGGAAAAATTATACTAAGACGACTCACCTACCACCCCGACACAATAAATCTCTTACCAGAAGAACAATATGGATTTAGGAAAGAACATGGGACAATAGACCAACTCTTATTTTTCACACAAAAGGTAAAAGATGCACAAAACATAAAACAAACTAACCACACAACAGCTGCTTTTTAGACCTTACACAAGCTTTTGATAAAGTATGGAAAAACAAGAGGCAAGAGGCAAAATACTGTCAAACATATTTTACGACAATGCTTTCATGTGCTTAAATGATGTGAATCCTACCCATCATTCCTACAGCTATAATACTGCACAAGCACATGATATAAATTTTTACTATCCTGACATTTTCCACAAATGCAAAAAGCAAATGTTAAAAGGTATTGGAAATGATTATACAAACATTTCGAAATTTATGGAAAGGCTATCACTTGGATAAATTATTTCTTTAAAAATAGATACATCAGGGTCAAATATAATGGCACTCCATCTAAAACCTTCAAATTGTATCGAGAATTACCACAAGGATCAGTCCTTAGCCCAAATCTCTTCATCCTGTTTATTGTAGGCATAGAAGAAAATATTTCACATAAAACCAATATTGGACTTTTCGCTGTTGACATTATTCTATGGAGCAGCAACACTAACTGGAAAAAAGCTGAAAGGGATTTGAACAAGACTCTTCTCCACCTAGAAAAATTTGCTTATAAACATAAAGTAGAATATAATCCCCAAAATCTGATACCCTTCTTTTTACTACCAATAAGAAACTATACAAAATAAGACGAAATATTATTCTGAAAGAACAACATCCTAAATATCTCGGCTACACCCTGGATCCAGAAATTAACTCCAGTTGATTGAAGGAGTTGTTAGAAAAGGAAGAGACCGACTAAAAATCTTGAAATATATTTCAGGAAGAGAGTGGGGAGCTGAAGCAACAACACTAAAATTAACTTACACCTTTCTAATGAGAACTATCTTGGAATATGGATATCAAATCTATGGTACAGCATCTGAAACCAATCTAAAAACACTGGAAAGGATACAACTAAGTGCAGCTAGAATTATTACAGGTCTTCGAAATACCAGCCCTGAAGATATTGTACTTTACGAGGCAGACATTATGCCCTTAAAGAATAGAAGAAGCTACAATCTGCCAAAATATATAAACAAAATCAAGAGTTATGGAAACAAACACAGAACCTCCAATTACATACTTAATTGGGAATCTAATATAAGACTCAAAAAGAAGGCCCTCTCCACCTGGCCAAAAGAAATGAATTTTTAAAATATAAAGTGGAGAAAAATTATTTAGCAGAAAATATATTGCCACGTGGAAAATTAGGGAAGACAAAAACTTCAAGGAGGAAACAAAATTTATTTCAGGGAAGGACCAACTAAGAAAGGTAAACAAAAGATAAGCCACGAGGGAAATTTACAGAGTCTCAAGATATAAAAATAAAAATGACCACTCTGTTAAATAAAAAATAATAAAAATTAAGAAATACTATGTTACGTAAATAAAATTAATAAATACTATGTTACATAGCTTCTTCCCTATGGGAGCTGTGACCCACAGCTATCAATTATTGTAGATACTGACGTGGATTTGACATGCTTCTGCCAAGAATTCCATCGAAGTCTTGGGACTTTGTCCCTAGTACCTTTGCGTCCATTTTCTTGCGGCGTGAAGAGCGGCTTTGTCGTCGTATCGTCTATAGGGACATCGTCATCTTCGAGGGAAGTCTTGGCTTCAGCACGGCGGTGGAATCCTGATGTCAGTCTCCGAAAATGTAGATCACAGCACCCATGGCTTCAAGGTCTTCTCGGCGATCTTCAGTTTGTCTTCCCTAACTTACCCAGCATCTCCACCAAAATGCCACGTGGAAAATTAGGGAAGACAAAAACTTCAAGGAGGAAACAAAATTTATTTCAGGGAAGGACCAACTAAGAAAGGTAAACAAAAGATAAGCCACGAGGGAAATTTACAGAGTCTCAAGATATAAAAATAAAAATGACCACTCTGTTAAATAAAAAATAATAAAAATTAAGAAATACTATGTTACATAAATAAAATTAATAAATACTATGTTACAATATCTTCATGCGAACCACTAACAAAATGTTAATTTTAATGACACTTTAAATGAACCCACCAACAAAAAAATACCAAAATCCAGAATACTTAAAACAATTATCATTAGAAATGATTAATATAAAATTCCTAAAAATGCAATAACTATCTATACCGATGGTAGCATAGACGAGTTAGGACACACTGGCAGTGGCTGTCTCATTAAAACCACAAATGGCATTGCGAAAATAAACAGAAGGGCTGATGTTCTTCTCGACACACACTCTGAGAGCTTCCCTGATCGCAACCAGCTCGGCTGAAAAGACCAATTCGTCCATTCTGAGTGTTAATCTTTCTTGGAAGATCAGCTCTCCATTAGTGAAAATCGCTACCCCAGCTCCAGTATTGGTTCCAGACTTACTCCCATCAGTGAAAAAATCCGTGCCAATCCCTGTCGGCCCTCCAGGACTCCAATTACACTTTGGCAACCACTGCGGAGTCTTCCTTGGGTCCCTATTCCATTCCAGGGCACCCGCTTCAAGTCCCAGGGAATCTTCCCTGTTCTCCCAAATCTTCTGTCTGATGGTCTCCTCCTTTAGTTTCAATCCCAGGGGAATAAGCCCAGCGAGGACCAATAAGGCCTCACTGCTGGTAGTGCGATATCCCCCTATGATTCTAAGTGCCGCTGTCCTCTGAACTCTCTATATAGTTGTTGCCACCTTCTAATCCCTGTTTCGGCGTCACCAAGCCCTGGAAGCATATAGCAGGATTGACTCGACACAGGAGATGTAGAGGTTCCTAAAAATAGTAACCTTCTTCCCCCCCTGTTGAGAGCCAACCAGGACAGGCCTGCACAACGCCTCCCTGCTTCTCGCCACCATCTCCTACGCCTGGTATTGCCAACCCATCTTGTCATCAATGACTACCCCCAGGATGGTCATCCTATTGACCAACGCACCCTCCGCCATCAATGTCCAGGTCCACGAGAAGAATTCAAGCACCCATATTTAAGCCCATATCAACTCCCTCTAACACCTCGTTTAGAGCTGTGGTTGTGGATTTTCCTTTCCTTAAACCATGTTGGAAAGAGGAAAGTAGCTCATTACTCTCTAGCCAGTGCTTCAGTCGCTGAGCTATTAGGCTATCCAGGACCTTACATAGACACACTAGTAAAGAAAGCGGACGATAATCATTAGGAGAATTACCTTTTCTACCAAACTTTTCGAGAAGCACTACTCGGGCAACCTTCCATGCCTCAGGAAAAGTACCAGTGTCCAGGCACCTATTGAATAACCTGGCAAGAAGCGATGGGTGCATCCTCACCAGGGCTTTCATGGCCGTGTTATCGATCCCGTCGGGACCAGGATATTTACTGTTTCCAAACTTGAAAGCCGTTCGTTTCACCTCATTCTCAGAAAAGGGCGGATCCATCAAACCACAAGTGGTCAGAGAGATCTCGTCCTCTGGTTCCTCGTTTCCGAAGTTCCGATCCAAGATGAGGTCCAGGGTCTCCTTTAGGTCCTGAGTCTTGAACCCATCTTCCCCTTCAAGTAGCCTCAAGTTAGCGGAGCACCTTATCTGCCCAGAGACAGCCCTGTAAGGGAGACTTACGATTAAATTCCAGAACGGTTTTGCACTGCTCACTCCAGTGTTTCCTCTTCGCCCTTTTGGTGTGTCTCTTGTACTCTGCTAGGACCTTCTGGAAAGCTATTCTTATCCTAACTCTCTCTTCACCCGAACTATTCTGGAATATGGCCCTGACTCTCTTCTTCTTGAACTCCAGCTCCTCGGTCCACCAAAGCTGTTTAAGCCTTTTAAATGCGGAAACCTTTCCAGATTCAGGCCCCAAGGTTTTGCACCTTTTGGTCATATCCTGGTGGAGCTCATTGACCATGCTATTAATAGCAATTCTGTCAACTTCTCCAGCCAGGCTATCCCCAAGTGTACAAGCAAACCGGCGTCTGAATCTTTCAAGGTTAGGCCCCCTGATGCTGTATCGAGGAACTCTCTCCACTGATGGCGGTTTCACTTCACAACTGGCCCCAAACCTGATGGATTTATGGTCGCTTACGTCCGTGGGGTCCGTTTCCCACCTCAAACGCCGCATCCTGCTCTTTCTTGCCAGGGAGAAGTCTATGATGCTTTCATCGTTTGCCGTGGCAAACGTAGATTCACCATAGACGTTCCAAATCTCCAGACTCTGTACAATAACAAGATCGACCAGCGCCTTTCCTTTAGAATTTTCCTCCCTGTCCCCAAACAGCTGGGTGCGCGCGTTAAAATCCCCGCCAATCACGATCTCGTGCCCTTCCTTCCCAACCAAAAAATCATTTAGGAAGTCTAGCTTACTGAGGTCGTTGTCCTGAGGTGGTATGTACGTAGAGAGGCAGACCAGTTTTAGATCCTGCGCCTCGATCTGTACAGCCACCGCCTCCTCCCAGGACCCACAACCCAAACAAGGAAGATCTTCCCGGACCTGCAAGGCGGCCTTGTTGCACTCGCTAGAAAAAAAATACTGTAACGAGTATCTACACCCATCCTCCCATCATCCTCCTGGTACATCTCCTGCACCAGGATAACATGAGGGCGATCACTTTTAATGATACGGTCTAGCTCCTCCTCGAACGAGCGCAATTTAGCTGCACGAACCTCCACACCTCGTTGTTTGGCCCCTCTACCATCGCCTCCCTTTCATGTACCAGGCTTACACCGAGCACTGCGTAGTCCGGGGGCGATGATTAGAGTCATATTTTCTGAGGTACTCTTGTTGGCCTCTAAACAGAGCCAACAACTCGGCTTCATATCGCATCCCTGTTCTTGGGAGTGCACGCCCTCGCACCTCCAACACCTCTTAGAATGTTCGCAGGTCCTTGCGATATGACCGGGCCTGAGGCACCTGGAGCAAGTTGACACTGCCTCAATCCCCCTGATAGGTACCATCCTGGCACCTATCTTCAACCTCTTCTTGCCAAGGAGGGATTTCATGGTGGCCTCCTTTAGGCCCGAAATTACCCAATTCGTTGCGTAGGGCCTCCTTGTACTCTTTGGATACAATATCATGTATCCTTTAAAGAAGTCCCCACACCCCGAATTTTGGAGCACCACCATTTCTCTTAGCCTCTCCTCTTTGATGTCATAGTTGACACCCAAGAGAATCAGCTCCCTCCTGACCCTCTTGAATCCTCCTAGCCTCAGTGTAGGCTCCGTCTCTATAGCCTCCACGGCCAGTTTCTTGTCATCGGGGTTATTAAATATGAGAGCCACAGCGCCCCCACTCCGAATCATTTGGGGGTCATAGCGGTGCCCAGGAATGCTACCAGCGATGCTTTTCAGCACCGCGAGCATTAACCCGGACCCCGCATCCTCACTCCACTCAACTACCAGGGTCAGGTTCTCCTTTCATCTAGGGGGGCTCTTGACCTTTGGGGGTACTGGCTTGGTAGTCTTGGCCGCCTCGGAGGATCCTTAACCTCTTTAGCCCTGATCTTCTTCGGGGGAGGAGGTTCTTTCACCTCCTCTTTAGGCGTCGCTCTCGGTGTGTCCTCTTTTGATCCGGCTGTCACCTCAGTCCTACTCTCTTCTTCTTTTGCTGAAGGCTTTTTAACCCATTACTATTTATTTCTCTTCTTTTCCGCCATCTCGCTGTTGGCGCGGCAGGGGAATTATTAGAAATATCCAACGAGGTATTTTTGGGCATACACTCGGAGCCCGAGGGAATTTGAGCGTCCTCGGGCTTATCCTTGTCTTCAGGGTTTTTTTCAATAGGGATGCATGAGAAGTTACTAGACCCAATATGTCGAGCTGGCCCTATTTCTCTGACTAGGTCGTTCACTCAACGGCAAGAGGGATCTGCCTCCCACCCGTTCTCAGGCGCTACCTGAGCCTCATTGGCAATGTCAATCGTTATATTTTTATTGGCATTATTAGGGGGGGGGGTGTTACCTGTATTATAATGACACTAGAACGCCACCATGTCACGCAAGGCTGAACTGGGCTTATCCGACTTTCTAGACTTGTCAAACGAGAGGTCAGCGTTGACCACGTTCTTGTTAGAAACGTGCTCAGGACGCACCACGGGAACGGGCTGATCAGCATATGTAGGTAACCGTCAAGCCTCCCTACTTTGCGTAATCTGCAACTGGACGTCACTCCTGCCAGAGAAACCTATTAGCAACCAAAACTGAGTTGCACAATGGTCTGTCGTGATCAGTTAGCCCCTACCACCCTCTTTCAGGCAGCCAGGTACAGACCGCTACTACCCGCGAGTCAGGTGCCGAGGGCTGCAGATGCCAAGCACATAGTCCTATCCACTCTCCATGCTCAGAACTGGGGCCCCAGGCCCAGCACAGTTGGTACAGTGGAGTGGACCCAGGAGGAGCTCTGAACATCAGAAATAGACTGCATCAAACGACACTTACAAGATTTAGAATAGGCCATTTCAAGCCATTGAAGATAGGAAATAACAACAAAATCTACCCAACTTGCCCAAAATGTAGCTTGGCACCTGCAGCTCCAGAAGACATTGTGCCTTGCATTAGATGCATTAAACAGGACCTTTGGGAGAGGCTGCTGCTTATCATAAAACAGCTCGAGGAGCATGAACTTTTAGGTTACTCAAACTTGTTTCAGAGGATGCTGCGAGAGCGGCCCTTATGTCCTGAGGTAGGCGTCGAGTCCACAGCATTTTTAGTACTGTATCGGAAAAATTTCTTCCTGCCTGATGTTGCATCCCGGCTAGGACCGTTGATGGCTTCTGATCTCCCATGGGACGTCCATCCAGAACCCGTAAGATTTTAGTTTGTTTGATTGACCGAGTCGTTGGAAAAGGCGTGCTTTCAGCGCATCGTATTTACCAGAGGGTGGGGGGCCGTTTCGATGTCCGCGACGTAAGTAAGGGTTGGCTGGTCTAGGCCCGTTACCGTTGCTTGGAGTTTAGTTTCGTCGCAAGAGATCTCGGCTAGACCGAAAACGGCTTCTAGCTGGCTTATCCACAGTTCAACGTCGTTGGGCCAGAATGGTGGTGCACGGAAAGCCAATCTTGATATTTGGGAGAGTGCCGTGGATATTGGCCCTTCCGGATGTTCCGTAGTTGCGTCTTGCATTCTGGGGCTGTTGAAAGTTTCGTTGATGAAATAATAATAATAATAATATAGAAGTGTGATTTAAATAACTTTTGCATCACGTCCGGCTCACCAATATTTGTAGGATGGTTGCGTGATGTGTTGGTGTGGCCGTTGGAGCAGGCCTAGTTGTTTACCGCGCGTGACAGATCAAGTGTCGGAAGACGCCCCACGCAGCTCGCGGTTGTCGAGGCCGTCCACTGCCCCGAGTGTGTAGTGGAGCTTTGTCCCAGTTCGCGCTCGTTGAAGCAAAGTGTAGTCGCCACAAACTCATGGAATTCGTGTAAACTTTACACAATATATAAGAAATATAGGGGATAAGAAAACAACAACAACAAATGATTTCTCTGATCGTTTAAACCAATTGGGTCAAGTCCTTTATTTTTAAGTATGTTTTTGTTCTCTTTTTTTGTGCAGGGTTCATTCAAGGCACTGGGGTAGGAAATATTGGTTCTTCTTATATTTGAAAGTCATTGTGTTTCATATTTATGCCCTTTCTAATATTGTTGCCATACTTAAGTGTTGAAGATCTTCTGAGTCTTTCTTTTAGTGTCAAGTTTAAATAGATTTTATGGCATATGTGTTAGGTTTCTTTACTTTTTAAGCTATTGGTGAATTTTATTGTTTTTATTTTGTCTTCTGCTTTAGAGCGAGTAGGTCTAGACCATATTCTCTCAGAATTTTCACATTGTTGGTGGATGAAACAGCAACAGTGATTATTTTGGCCGCTTTGCTTGAACACTGTCTAGTCTTCCTTTTAGTGATGAGCTTGAGGGAGCTCAGACGAGTGTTGCATATTCCATTATCGGCCCTATTAAGGTGATATATGTTGTTCTGATAATTCTGGGGTTTGCTCCCCAATTTGTTCTATATAGCCATCTCAGAATGTTTAGTTTTCTGGTAGCTCTATTTAAGGTGCTAATTATGTGTTCTGTAAATAGCAATTCCTCATCAATGACAATTAAAATAATTTTATTGACATCTTGTCAATACATGCAAATTGCACAGTCTGCACTATTTAAAAGAAGATAATATGCATTATATACACTATGTACAATGAATATGGCGCCTCTGCCAGCGCTGCAGAGTTTGGTGAAGAATCGCCAGTGGGTCTCCAACGACACCACGCATTTTGCGATCTACGATGAATACGTAGATCGCGTACTTCGCCTCTGAGGAGATGGTGATGGCGTGGTCCTCGAGATCAACCGGGTAGATCCAGGACTACAGTATCACACCTAGGTATTTTGGATTTCTAATTTTATCAATTATTTGGTTTTTTATGCCTATTTTGGGGTTATATTTATGCTTTTTTCCCTGTCAGTGGAGAAGACGCATAGGTTTGTTTTTATTGGGTTTATGGTCATTTGGAGTTCCATTGGCCACTTCTCCAGTCCTCTCATTGATGTGTTCAGTATTTTTTCTGATTTTTCTATACTGCTACTTGTGTGCCATATGGCTATATCATCTGCATAACAGGCAACCTTTGTGTCTTCAGTGAGGTAAGGATGGATATCGTTGATATATAGCAGATTGAGTAGAGGACTGAGCACAGATCCCTGAGGTACACTAGCCCATGTTATTGGGTCCTTGGAAAATTCTCCGTTGACCCAAACCTTTAATCCTTCTTCCCCTGAAGTATGCAATCCAGATTAAGGTTTTTCCTCTTACTCCGATGTTGTCCAGCCTTACAAATAATTTCTCCCTCCACACTCGATCAAAAGCTGAGGTCATATCCAGGAATACGACCGTTGTCTTCTTCGGCGGTTTTTCCTGGAAAGAAACTTTTATTGATTGGCAGAAGTAGAGCAGTTGATCAGGTGCACAGTGTCTGAATTTATAGGCAGTTTGGTAAAGTTTATTTTATTATTGTTTGTGAGCCAAACTATGAGCCTAGAGTGGATAATTCATTCTGTTATTTTACAAAGTATGCTGATGAGATCAATTGGCCGATAGTTCTTGTATTCCTTGGCATCTTTGTTTGGTTTCAGTATTGGAACTATAATTGATATCTTCCAATTCTTTGGTAGTTTACCAGTTTGCCATTATATGTTCAGTATTCGTAGGAGTTGATTTTTAGCTTTGTCTCCAAAGTGTTTAATCATTTGACCAAAGATTAGATCATCTCCTGGTGACCTCTTGGATCTAACTTTTTCATTGATGAGTTTAGCTCAATCAGTGTGAAGTTTTCGAGAAAATATCTTGTTGATGGTAGTTTCTTGCTTGTTTAACTAACTTTTTTATATTATTTTTAGAGTCCTGTCTTCATTCGTGTAGTTGAGTCTGGAAGTGCTTGAAAGATATTCAGCAATTATGTCAGCCATCTGTTTGTTCGTTCTCGCTGTTCTATTCATATCGGTTAGAGTATTGGAAGATTGGTGTTGGTTTTGATTGTTTTCTAACACTCTAATTATATTCTCGTGTTGATTGTCCTTTCTTGGATCCATTTTTCATTGCAGAATTCTGCCCAATTTTCTCTCTCTCTCTCTCTCTCTTGTTTGCATTACCAAATTTCTTTTTCTATTTTGTGACTAATTTCAATGAGTTACTTTCTGTTATCTTCTCTTTTATTGGTTTAAAGAAATTCATTGATATTGTCTCTTTCTGCAATAATTGCCTCGATGTTGTGGTCCTTCCAATAAGGTATCCGCAGGTCTTTACGTCTACCTCTAGGTATCGATGCTTTTGCAGCTTTGGATATGTTCGAAGAGAATTTTTCCAAGTTTTTGTCAAACGTTCTGTAATTCAATTCTTCCTTGCACAGTTATTAAAGCTATTCTGTGAATTTTTTTCAAGTAGGCTTTCCTAAAGTTCCATGTTCTTTTATTCTGTTGGACATTCTTAATTTCAAAGTTTAGGGTTGTTAAAATTGGTTTGTGGTCACTGGTTGCACCTCTCAGGATTTTCAATTGTGTTGTGGGTGCGATGTTGTAATTTATCGCTGTGATGTCTATTGCGGATTCTGTGCCTGTGGACTTGGATAGATAGGTGTTCTCTCCCTTATTTAACAATGTAAGGTCGAGGTCGGTTAGCATGTCCTCAACCTGCTGACCTTTGTTATCCTGGACAGGTGATCCCCAAGTTGATCTTTTGGCGTTAATTACGCCGAGTATGATTGTGATATCCGAAGACGCTTCACTTAATGTCTCTATTGTGTGTACCCATACAAAATTCAATGTTGGGCGATTTTGAGATGCGTCATGAATTCGCTGCATGGGGTTTCCGGCAAATTGATATTGATAAAAAGTATCTGTCAAATGTTCTGTGGACAGATGATGCTCACTTTTCTCTAAACGGAGAATTTAACATTCAAAACAGCCGCATTTGGGCAACAGAAAACCCTAGGAATTTTACAGAAATGCCACTTCATCAGCCCAGAGTTACAGTTTGTGTGGGTTCACTTCTTCTTTTATTTTTGGGCCATTTTTCTTTTTAAAAAATCAATGGAAGAACTTTTAAAACCCTTTTTGTAAGCGAAATAACATTCATGAAAGATGGAGGACCTCCTCATACCTCCCGCAGTGCCAAACAATTGCTGAAGGATACGTTCAGTGAAAATCGTGTGATAAGTCGCCACTTTATATACCAGTGGCCTCCAAGATCACCAGACTTGACGCCTTACAATTTCGGTTATGGGGGTACATTATATCGTGTGTTTATCGATGCTGGCCTACCACATTGGCCATGTTGAAGACTTCTATCAGACGTCACGTTTAATCAATTTCAACAGAAATGTTATTTAATGATGTCCATTCTGTTATCTATCGTCTGCAGGCGGTGTTTGAGAATGAAGGGCGCCACATTGAGCAAGGATTGTGACCTAATACAAGAGAGAAGGCAAGTTACCTAATGTGTTATATAATCTGCCATGTAATATATTACCTACCAATATTTTGCAGCTCTTTGTGTTGGGTTATGGGGATAATAAATGCTGTTCACACATCTTGACACTTTTTTTTTGTTTACAGTAATTTTTTCTTTGTCATTTGCTCACATATTATGTCGTACAGACCAAAGTGTTATAACTTCTCGAATAAGACTGGTACACACAATTTTTCCCCTTATGTTTAGTTTTCGCTTTTCGCTCATTAGAAGAAATAGCATAAGGAATAGTTTCTGTACACCAATAACTTTATAAATTTTGTGCAAAAAAATAATACGAAATTATTTTACTACCACGTTTTTAAAGGCAAAAGGTCGATCTAAAAATGATTTTTATTTGAGGGGGCACATTTTTATAATTGTGTACAGTATAATAAGCAATGATTACATTTAACAAGCCCATAGGATATTTGGAATAAAGTACGACAAATATATTTTGCCACTCCCCTCTATATTTCATTTGTTGGATCATGACAAATATCCAGTTAAATAGTCAAGTGTCGCCAATCAGTCATGAAACAACACATTCCTTATAGCAAGATATCTTATTAGTAGCGCCATCATAATTTTTGGTACTATATTAACGTTTCAAAAAATCGTGTATTGCTTTCAGCAGTGTTTTCCAAATATTTAATCTATTTCACAAAACCCCATCTAAAATATAAATATTTTTGCTACATGTTTTAATTTGCATTTACCTATTTTACATATCCCGGATTGCATTTAAAATATGTCATCCAATTATTCTATTTTTGGCGAAATGATGTTTTATTAATTTATCATTTGATATTATTAGGGTTCTTTCCTGGTATTAAAAAGTGAAAATACGTGTCGAGCATTTATATTTTTCAATTTATCAAACAATTTGGCCTCTGAATCTCTGATTCTGGTAGAGCGCCATCAAGCGAATAAAATTGTGACTAAAATCAATTTCGAATTTTTCATTATTTGAAATAAAAAAAACATTGCATCCTGAACACAATTGTGTTTACCACATTGCTCTAGCGAAAATCTTCGCGGAGTTATTAAATTTTAAAATAGTGCGGGACTTTTGGATCGCCCTGTATATAAGGATTTTAAAATGTGATTATCTGCTCCGATTACGTTTCCATAATATTTGACATATGCAAATTAACTTAAATAGAATTGGGTCTTAAAGGCGCCTCTGTCATAATTTCTAGCCTCATAAATGCTCATTTTTCTTAATATCAGAAAAATTTGTACATGTTTGTGGGGGGGGGGAGGGGGCAGGGGGGATTTTAAGATTTATTACAATTACAATTATTTTATTTCCAAAGCGCTATATCCCGCAAGGGATACTTGCGCCAAACAAGGAGAAAAGTTTATTTACAAAAGTTATTTACATTATTCAACGCATGAAAACATTAGAGATCCAGATTTTGTAGAAATTTTAGAATATATCTACAAAATTAATTGAACTTTAAATATGATTTTTTATCGGAAATCAAATCGTTAAGTTCACAAACCACTAGTTCATTCTTCATTCTATAATCTTGAAATGCTGAGCAATTGATCAGTAGATGTCTTGAGGTTTGTTCCTCCATACCACAAAAGCAACTTGAATCTTCCACTGCCTGTATTCTATTTAAAAAACTTTTGAAATTTCCGTGGTTTGTAACAAATTGAGTATTATAAAAATTTGGACGAAAGTATTTAGGAATTTCATGGGGGAAAAAGCTTAAGAAAGTATTATTTGCTTCGTTTTTCAGAACATTCATTCTTGATTTGAGAAAGGTATCTATAATTCCTGGAATAAATGGGTCATTAATTTGTTGATCATCTGTGGATAAGTTTATCAGATCACACACACACACAGATATCATGATTCTGGATTCGATAAAGTCTGAGATCAAAGGAATGTTGGCCAAACTATGAACACAGCTATATGATGTGGATTTATAGGCTTGTATACACCATGTTAGTATTTGATATTGGGTTGAATTTAATTTTTGTAAACATTTTTTATTTAAATATTTGAACCAAATTTCGGCTCCATATGAAAGTATTGGTCTGAAAATGGATTTATATAAAGTTAGCCTTTTCTGGGTGCTTAGACCCCAAGATTTCCCGCAAATTGAGAAGAGATAATTTTTAAAACGTTTTGTACGATTTACTATTTCTTCTATGTGGTATGTACAATTTATTTTGTTTCTTCTTCTGTGATTTGCAATTATTATTCCTAAAATTTTGGTCTTCAGAGTTGGTATGATTATTTCATTATTAAATTTGATTGGGATTTTTTCTTTGTTATGTAAATAAAGTATATTAGTTTTTTCTAGACTTATTTCAAGTTTGTTACTCTTACACCATACATCAATCGTATTTAATGCCCTTTCTATAACTAATTTCAGGTCTTTGCAATTGTTGTGCCAGCATATAATTGATACATCATCCGCATAACATACCACTTCACTATTAGAAACTTGATATTTGATCAAAAGATCGTTTAGTAATATTATCCATAGTAGTGGAGATAACGGGCCACCCTGCGGACATCCCTTTGTAATTTGTTTATTTATTGTTAAGTTCTCATATGTAAATTTCGTTTTCCTCGATTTGAAATATGATTGAATAGTCCTTATTAAACTTTCCGGCAAATTATCTTCTTCTATTATTTTTAAAATCGCAGGCCACCATGCGTTATCAAAGGCTCCCGCAATATCTATTGTGACCAGAGCTGTCAGTTCTTTGGTTTTGTGTTCCATTATTATATCGATTATATTATTCAAGGCTGTAATAGTAGATTTTGATTTGATGAATCCATGCTGTTTGGGACTTAATAAATTGTTTTGCATATAATATTCATAAATTTTCTTTTTAATAACCTTTTCGTAGATCTTAGACAGATTAGATGTTAACGAAATAGGTCGATAGCTTTTTATTGATTCGACGTTAGATTTGTTTGGTTTCATTAGAATTTTTAATACTGCCGTTTTCCATTCCCTTGGAAAATATCCCATTTGAATGCATTTATTTAATAACGAATGTAGCACCGGAAATAACAGAGTCTTTGCGTATTTTATCATGTTATTACTGATATTATCTTGACCTGGTGACTTTTTAACATTGCTATTGTCAATTAGATATTCTATTTTTTCGGTATCAATATGGATGGCGCTTGAATTCCTTAGAAAAGGTTCGTAACTTCTAACCAATTCTTGTTGATGGTTATCTTGATCAATTCTGTCATCTGCAATTAATACATTTATTATGTCTGTAATGCGTTTTTCTTTTTCTGATTCTTGATTGTTGTCTATTATGGGAAGTCCTTTTTGCTTGTTTTAGGATTTGAGCTTTTTGAAAATTTTATATGCGTTACCAAAAGGATTATTTATTTCATTTTCTTCGATGAAAATTTTCAAACTATTTCTCTTTGCTTTCTTTATCATATTATTAAATTTGTTTCTGACTTGTTTAAATCTTGTTGCATCGATAGTCTTACTGTGATAAAATAAGTTTCTTACATAATCAAAATGTGTTTTCATTTGTTCAAGTTGTTTATTCCACCATTTTATACCTGCATCGTATGTGTAGTTGTTTGATTTTACTTTTAATGATATATAAGCTGCTTCTATTATGTTATCCGTGAGTTTGCTTACAACTTTATCAATATCCGTGCAATTTTCCACCATATCTGCCTCGTTCTTTAATTTGATAAATTCTTGATGCTTGAGATTTTTGGAAAAATTTGTCCTGTTGGCGTGTTTTTCATTGAATTTCCATGTAGAATTCTGTTTATCTTTTATATAATTAAATTTTGAGTGAATTTCAAATTGAATTGCCAAATGATCAGAAATATTCGTCAGTGATGAGGTGGTTCAATGCCTGATCATATTTATTGAAAGTCTATTCGAGATTGTTAGATCTACTATACTTGCCCCTCTACATGTTGGAGTTTTATCGTTGTGAATGTACAAGTGATTTTCATTTATTATTGTTTGCAATTTGTAACCATTTGAATTTGTTATTTTATCGAACCAGATTGGATGGCGGGAATTGAAATATCCGCATAGGACTATAGGGTTATTTGAAAAAGTATTAATCAAGTTTCTTATAAAATCTAAGTGAGTATCATTACAGGAATTGGGATGAAAGTAAAAAATTGCGATTACTACAAACGAATTTGAGGTTATGACAGATATTGCAGTACAGAATTGATTCGTAAAATTATATAATTTTTTGAATATTATATTTTTATTTACAATGATTGTTGTTGTGTAAATAATTTCTGAAGTCTTTGAATAAATTATTGGTGAGTCCAAATCAAATATAACCTGTTTATTTAAAACATATGGTTTTTGAAGTAGTATAATGTCGGGTGGATTATTATTCGTTGAAATTTTAAGTTCGTTTAAAGCTGTCATACTTTTTCTAATATTCTGTTGTAAACATTTTATGTTTCCTCTATATGGTAGAGCAGTGATCACCATGATTACACTTAACTAAATTCGTAATTCATTCCTCTTCTGAACCGATGAGATATTGAGTTCTTCTCACTGTTCTATCAACCTGCAATTTATATTGAGGACAATCATTTGTATTTGGTTTATGGTTAATCGGACTAATTATTTTTTCCCAGAGGCGACTATTTTAAATGATGAATGTGTGCCCAAAATAAACTCAAATGATAAAGGTTGCCCAAATATTCATTCAGACAGAACCCGAGCACGAAGCCGGCGTCTAATAAAGTTCAAAAGTTGTTAATTTTAAAAATGATAAGTAAGAATCATTAAATATAGCATCAAAAAGTCACATTAAAAACAAATTATTATTTGGCCAAATTTTTTCCATAAAATTCAAAAGATATTAGTGATGATTTATTTATTTATTATAATTTACAAAGCACGCGATATCCGTCTTGGATATTTGCATGCATACACAAGTTTGGGAGCTTTTACAGTAAATATTAATATGATTTTAGTTATTATAATAGAAATTATTAACGTATTTGTCAGTTAGTTAACGATTTAATTACCCTATAATGAATATTAGTGAACATCACAATTAAGAACAGAAATTTAGAGCTATTTACAGCATATAACTATTTACCATTTATTACAGCCTAGGCTATCTATTACTAAAAAACATTCTACAGAATCTATTAAAATTTATATACATATATCTATTATCAACTATTTGATTTAAACAATTTTTATTTATTTGATTTTTGACTCTCAAGTTCTCTACAAGTCGACAGTCCGTTAGAATATGTACAGGATTAACTTCTTCTGCACCACATGAGCATTTAGGCGAATCCGTCTTTCTGATCTTGTACAAATATGATCTAAAGTTACCGTGTCCAGTAAAAAATTGAACGTTGTAAAAATTTGGCTTGACATATTTGTGTATTTGGGAATCAGTAAAGAAGGACTTGAAAATGGTGTTAGTCTTCTCATAGTATTTCTGCAATTTTTCCTTTATATAATTAGAAATTATATTCCTACTTGAAGAGTCAAATCGATTGTAATTTATTTCGGTTTTCAACATGTTAGATTCAATATATTCTGTAAGTTTGGGGACTCTTGTGCAAGTATGTGTGTACAATCCGATGATGTTGTACTTTAGGCCTGTATGCAATGTTTTAAAATATTATATTGAAGAGAATTTAGTTTGTCCTTTGACTTTTTGTTTATGAATGAATACCATATTGGATAACCGTATGTAATTGTACTTCGATATAATGTCATATACAGTATTAGTCTTCCTCCAAAATCTAGACCCCATGCTTTCTTTGTCAGGCCAAATAGGTATCCACTAGCTCTAGTTACTTTTATGATCGTTTCATTAACGTGAGGCGTAAAGTCCAGTTTGCTTCTGACTCGGTGATTTTTAATAGTCACTCCTAGGATCTTAAGTTCTTCAACCGGTTTAATTAACTTGCTACCTGAGACTATTATATCGCTATTGTATTTATATAAATATAAAATTTTTGTTTTTTTCATCTGACAATTTTAATTTACGACTTCACACCACTCATTGGTTTTTCTTAATACGTTATCTATTGTCTTTCTTAGTTGTTCAGGAGTTTTATTCCAACATATTAACGTAATATCATCTGCATATACTATTGTTTCACAGTTATCATCCAGATTATTATTCAGTATCTCATTAATAAGAATATTCCATAATGTGGGAGACAGTGGTCCTCCCTGTGGACATCCTTTACTTAGTTTCTTATTAATTTCAGTTGAGGAATATCTAAGTCTTATTCTTCTATTATCAAAGTATGATTGTAAAAGTTTTATCATTGAAGCCTGCACACCATCTTCATCTAGTCTTTTCATCAAGGCCGGCCACCATGCATTATCAAACGCTGCACTAATATCCACTGTAATTATTGCTGCGTATTCTCTTGTTTTATGTTCTAACGCAATTTTTATTATCTCAGTTAGTGCAGTAATAGTAGATTTCGATCTTCTAAAGCCATGTTGTCGATCACTTTGTAAATTAAAATCTTCATAATATTTTATTATTCTATTATTAATTATTTTTTCAAATATTTTAGAAATGTTTGAATTAAGACATAAAGGTCTATAATTTTTGTAGTTATTAAAATCTGTTTTTCCAGGTTTCGGAATAATTATTGCCTCTGCTCTTTTCCATTCAGCAGGATAGTATTGTAGGTCTAAACATTTTTGAAAGAGTTTCACCAATATAGGAGCTATAAATTGTTTAGTGTGCCTTATCATGTTGTTAGAGATATTGTCTATTCCGGGAGATTTCTTTGGATTTAATTTGTCAATTAATTCGTTAACTTTAGTAATCATAACCATCGGTTTTTCTTTATTGAGTAGTTTTAAATTATAATTTCTTATACTTTTATGGGTGTGTTTGTATCTTCTTCACATTTATCATCTGGAAATAAGTTGTTTAATAATTCCTCACCCTTCTGCAAACATTCCATGTCAGTATTACCCTCCAAAATTTGCATATTTCTCTTCCGATTAGATCCACTTTTGATGTTTTTATACACCTTATATAAGTTTCCATAAGGGTTGTTCGATTTGTTTTTCTCCAGAAAAATCTCCAGGATGCTTTCCTAGCTTTTTCTATTTCCCGTAAATACTTATTTCGTATGCTTTTATAGTATTGTTTAATATGATTAGGGCAATTTTTGTTTCATTAGTAACAGTTTCTAAGATAATGACAGTGATCCTTTAGAAGCTGTAAATTCGTATTCCACCACTTATTACTAATATTATTTTTTGTTGTCATATTATTATTTACTTTAAGTGAATTATATGCTGCCTTAATCAGTATGTTCGTAAGTTTTTTTACCGTTTGATCGATCATTTCTGGTGTATCCACTATATATAGTAAGTTTTCAATTTTTTCTCGTTCAGTACTATTAATTCTCTGACTGAAACTTAACCAGTTCGCATTTTTCTCATTAAATTTCCAAGTGGAATAATATTTTTCTTAACTAAATTGTTCGTGTGTATGTATTTCAAAAGATATAGCTACATGATCTGAAATTTGCGATATCTGCTGTGTCTTCCAATTTCTGATCGCCGCAACTGCCTGTTTATTCGTTAGTGTGAGATCAATCACACTTGCATCACGACACGTGAAAGTTTTATTATTATGGATAATTAAGTTTATTTCATCTATGATAGGGATCAGTCTGTGTCCATTATAATTTTTCCTGATGTCATACCATAACGGAGCTCTGGCATTGAAATCGCCGCAGATTATCACCGGTATATGTTCCAATTAGAATGCGCATCCACATCTTGATGCATCACAAGTAACATAAAGAGGTAAATCTTGCGAATAATGCGTCAAACAAGTTTTTGTACTAATCAATTTTTTACATTTTTCGAAAGCCTGATCATGTTCTTGAACCAATTGGCTGAATTCATATCTTTCAAAAATTAGTGTTTACTTTCTTTTCAATTCCATCAGTTTCTATCATACAGCTGTTGCTTCCTACTATTCTCTTTACAATCTCAAACATCCATTTCGGTTTTCCTCTTTCCATCCATCTGTATCTTACTCTATCATTTATTTTGTAGCTAGTGCTGTTTTTTTATTTTTCAATCTCACTACTCTTACTGATTTCTTGCTCAACATGGAAATCTTCGTTTTAATCACGCGATTTAAAAATATTCCAGCAGGGGATTTTTCCTTTCTAGTCAAAGGACTCAATCTATATGCATATAATTAAATTAAATTTTATTGCCATCTATCGTTTAAATTTTACACAAATAAATTTACTGGCAATGCGTTTCTTTTAAATATCATAAAATATTATCTCTACAGACCTTACTGCAATTATATGAGTTATTGAATGAGAGGGCTTGGCTCATCAGTAATGAACCCTCTCAGCGGTTTCGCCAAATTAATCTCTAGACCGCTCTACTATTGTATTGGACTGGTTTTGTTATATACCCTGCATTTTCTATGGAAGGCAGCTTAGGGGTGTTTAGTGAACTATGGACATAAGCTTATAGGTCTGTAGAGGTACATACATATAATTTCAAGGTATTGCATCGAGCAAAGCTCTTCCGCAAAATATGTTTTCATAACCAATATATATAAGTAAATTAAATTTTATTGCCATCTATCGTTAATATTTTACACAAATAAATTTACTGGCAATGCGTTTCTTTTAAATATCATCAAATATTATCTCTACAGACCTTACTGCAATGATATGAGTTATTGAATGAGAGGGCTTGGCTCATCAGTAGTGAACACTCTCAGCGGTTTCGCCAAATTAATCTCTAGATCGCTCTACTGCAATACCTTGAAATTATATGTATGTACCTCTACAGACCTATAAGCTTATGTCCATAGTTCACTAAACACCCCTAAGCTGCCTTCCATAGAAAATGCAGGGTATATAACAAAACCAGTCCAATACAATAGTAGAGCGGTCTAGAGATTAATTTGGCGAAACCGCTGAGAGGGTTCACTACTGATGAGCCAAGCCCTCTCATTCAATAACTCATATCATTGCAGTAAGGTCTGTAGAGATAATATTTGATGATATTTAAAATAAACGCATTGCCAGTAAATTTATTTGCATAAAATATGCATACACTGCGTGACATTGAAAATGGAACACCAAGAAATAGTGGCCAGAAAGTGATGAAACTCGACAGACAGAGAGAGACAGGGACGAACAATAAGTGATCTTTATTTCAAAATGATAGTCATAATACAGAGCGAGAACGGCGTCGGCTTAGTAGCAAGTAGGACCACCGCGGACGGCGATGCACGCAGCAACACGTCTAGGTAGAGAGTCAATCAGAGTACGGATGGCGTCCTGAGGGATGGCTCTCCATTCCCTCTCAACCATTTGCCACAGTTCGTCTTCTGAACGCGGCTGTCGCAAGGCATGCAAACGGCGTCCAATGATATCCCAGACGTGCTCGATTGGTGAGAGTTCAGGAGAGTACGGTGGCCAGGGAAGCATCTGTACATCTTGCAGAGCTTGTTGGCTAATGCGAGCAGTGTGCGGTCGGGCGTTATCCTGCTGATAAAGGGCATTGGGTACCCCCTGAAGGTAGGGGAGTGTCAACGGTCGCAGCACATCATCAACGTATCGTTGGGCCGTCATAGTGCCCTGAATACGAAGTAAAGGTGACCTGGAATCATACGCGATTGCGCCCCAAACCATGATTCCACGTTGTCGCACGGTGGGGCGTTCCACAATTGCTGCCGGATTGGACCTTTCTCCACGTCGACGCCACACGCGTACACGGCGAATATCACTGGACAAGCATAAACGCGATTCATCTCAGAACACGACCCTGTGCCATTCCGTCATCCACGTCGATCTAGCCCGGCACCATTCCAAACGTTGGGGCCTATTCGGTGGGGTCAATGGAAGTCTTCTTAGCAGACGGCATGAGTGCAAGCCATTAGCAACCAATCGACGGGAAATGGTTCTGGTCGAGATGGAATGATCTAGGGTGTCTTGCACATGTTGCAGGATGGCGGTACAAGTGGCTTGTGGGGCCGCCACTGCTTGTCGAAGGATACGCCGATTCACACGTGCTGACGTCACTCTGGTTGCACCGACATTCCTATAAATTGCCACCTTTCCTTGTTCCAACCATCTTCTCCACAGTCGGTGCACCTTGGACGCACCAAGGTGTGTATCAGCTTCGATTTGACGTATGGACCAACCTGCCCTTTTCAATCCGATCACCATGCCCCTCGTAAAAGCGTCTGTCTGCTTGAAATGCCTCCGTTTACGATGACCTGGCATTCTCTGTTATTACACGTGTCTTTTGACACAAGAACAAAATTTCTACAATGATTTTCCTTGAATAAATAACGACACGAATACTGTCCTTTCTGCAAGTTCCTTCCCTTATATCTTACTCCATGTGCGCACGAGTGCTGCGCATTTTACATCATTTGCATAACTCGGTTAGGCGCGTCTACCCTGAAATTTGCATAATTTTCTGGCCACTATTTCTTGGTGTTCCATTTTCAATGTCACGCAGTGTATAATGCCTTTATCAAAGCAAACTCAAGGAGTAATTCTCTTTCCTCCGAAATAATTCTTCTCATAGCTTTTTTTTATCTCTCTTACAGACACTTCCGCTAGTCCGTTGCTCTCTGGATGGTAGCCGGGGCTAAACATCGCATATATGCCGTTTCTTTCGAAAAATGTCTTCATTTCATAACTTCTAAACGGGGGCCCATTATCCATTACCGCCACCTCCGGGATACCATATCTCGCTAAACATTATCTCAAAAAGTCTATGCAGAATCCCGTCGATGTATTTGGAACCATTTAACATTCTATCCAATTAGAATGCGCATCCACTAATATCAAAAAGAGTTTTCCCGCAAAATGGAAATAGTCAAGATTAATCCTCTTTATAAAACCATTTTAAGAGGCGTATTATTCTTTTTAAAATAAAACAATTTCTACTGTCCTTTATATTAATATATATAATACGCCTCTAAAATAGTTTTATAATTTGATAACAGATGGCGCTCTAGTACATCGTAACATTATAGTTCTAATAAAAGACACAATTTGATATTTGCGGAAGAGCGATTGCTCGAAGCATATTATATATTTTTAATTATATTTAATTCTGCTGTCCTAAAAGCTTATGTCCATAGTTCTTCTAAAATACCCATTCCAAGATTCTTACAACGGTCACCTATAAAAGGAAGTTCCAAAAATGCAATATAACAGCGGTATGGTAGATTAAACTGGCGAAACCGCTGGGAGGGTTCACCACTGATGAGCCAGGCCCTCCCTTTAATTTTTTCATCGCAGTAAGGACAGTAGAAATTGTTTTATTTTAAAAAGAATAATACGCCTCTAAAATAGTTTTATAATTTGATAACAGATGGCGCTCTAGTACATCGTAACATTAATCCTCTTCCAAACTTTGTTTGGTGGAGTCCACTCAGTAAATTCCTGGTTTGGCAGCTTTGATGTGTTTTTCATACAAATGCTACAACTTTTAGACAATTTTTAAATTTGCTCATCCATTCCTGGCCAATAGACAGAACTTCTGGCCAGAGTCTTCATTTTATTTATTCCAATATGATTTTCATGAATGATATTCTGGGAATATTTATTTTCTGTGTCATTTTGTGTTCTCGAAACAAAAGTAATTGGTTTCTCAATGCAGTTTACAATATGGGAAATATATCCACCTATACCATAGTTTGATGCATCACAAGTAACATAAAGAGGTAAATCTTGCGAATAATGCGTCAAACAAGTTTTTGTACTAATCAAATTTTTACATTTTTTGAAAGCCTGATCATGTTCTTAAACCAATGGGCTGAATTCATTTCTTTCAAAAATGATATTTAGCTTCGGTGTAAAATGAGCAATTAAAACACTCACAATTTCTTCGAATTCTAATGCACACACATCTCTAGGTTCGATCAATTATTTTAGAATACTATAAGTATTCGCTCCAACAGACATAATAAAAAGGGAACAATCTTCTTACCTTCGATTTCATTCACAGAAATGTACTGTTTGAATCGTTGAATATAATTTTCAAAAGGTTCTTCTTTCATTATATATGGTTCGAACGAAATCCTCGTCGCCATTGTTTTTTTTGCTTATTAAATAAATTATTTGAAATAGTATAAACACATCTATATTAAACAAAATAAAATATATCAGAACATATAAAATAAAAGCAGTTTATTTATCTTCTTTAAAAATATTTACATAAAAACAAATTAACAAAACAATTTTAATCCAAAATTAAACAATCAATATTTACGTATCTCTCGACAGAATGTATTTATTTTAACTTCGTCAAAATCCAATAAATAAATAAATTAATTAATATTTAATTATTTAATTATTATTTATATTTTATATTTATATATTTATATATATATATATATATATTATATTTATATAAAATTATTTTTAATATTTAATTATTAATATTTAAATATTTTTATAAGTCCATTTACATCAGCATTCTTTGCACGACCGAACGTATTTTCGCACGTCTTCTTCAATACCTTTCCAGTAAAAGCGTTGCTCAATACGGTGGACCGTCTTTGCTACCCCCATGTGTCCTGCCTCGGGTATTTTGTGCGCTGTTTTCATTATTTCGAGTACGCTTTGCTTTGGTGCTACGACCAGCCATTGGTTACCTTGTGTTGCATGATTCTTTTTATAAAGGATCCCGTTTATTTTTTTATATTCGTCCCATGTTCCAGCGTCTGATAATTTTTCGGTAATATCGCGGCAAAACGTGTCTTCATTTTGTCCGTTCTCGTCAATCCGTACTGTGCATGCCATTAAGTCGTTAAAGTTGTCTTTGACGTTCGTATCGTTTTTGTGGAACGGGTTGCGTGAGAGTGCGTCCGGTGAAACGTTCTTCCTCATTGCGCGGTGACTATTTCAAAGTCGTACTCCATGAGTTTTAACCCCCATCTCGTAAGTCTTGAGCACGGGTCACGTACGTTCGCTAGTCACGTTAACGCGCTGTGGTGGGTTACGACTTTGAATTCTCTCCAGTAGATGTACGGCCGTAACTTTTGTAGTGCCCAGAAGATTGCTAAGCACTCTAGTTCCGAGATACCATATTTACTCTTGTGTTTCGATGTCGTTCTCGATAAATAGTGGACCGGGCGCAAAAACCCGTCGTTGTCCGGTTGCATTAGCACCGCGCCTAATCCTACGATTGATGCGTCCGTGTGTATCTCTATTCTAACATCTGGGTTGAAGTGCGCCAGTATTGGGTCGTCGGTGAGTTTTCTTTTTAGTCTCTCGAACGCCTCTATTTCAGCTGGTCCCGTTACGAATTCTTTATTTTTCTCCGTTAAAACACGTCAGCGGTTTGCTAATTTTAGCAAAGTTTTTGATAAATCTCCGGTAATAACCGCAAAGGCCGAAGAATGAGCGTACTTGTTTTACATTTTTCGGTATTGCGAGTTCTTTAACGGCCTCGACTTTGTCTTTTGAAGGTTCGATGCCGTCGCTTGATACCACGTGGCCGAGGATGGGTAACTTCTGGTATGCGAAACGGCATTTTGATTGTTTAAGCGATAGCCCTGCCTAGCGGAAACACTGTAAGACCTTGCTCAAACGTTAATTGTGTCCGCGTAGGTCTTTCCCGAATATGATGACGTCATCCAAGTAAACTATGCACTCGGACCATTTTAATTCGGCCAGTAGCGTGTCCATAATCCTTTCAAAGTGGCCTGGTGCCCCCGCGAGTCCAAACGGTAATACCTCAAATTCGTATAACCCGTTGCCGGTCGTAAATGCCGTGATCGGTTTACTATTTTCTTCCAACGGACACTGCCAATATCCACTCACAAAGTCGGTGTGGGAAAAATATTTCATTCCTGATAAAAAACTCCATTCATATCTGGCAACGGGGGTAGGAAAACTTCTCGGTTACGTTATTGACTTTTCTATAGTCGACGCAAAACCGGTACGTTTCGTTTAACTTTTTTTACTATCAAGACTGGGCTGGCCCACGGCGATGTTGATTTCCTAATGATGCCCTTTTCGTACATTTCTTTTACCTGGCTTCCGATAATTTCGCGTTCTTTTGGGCTGCGTCTGTAAGCTTTTTGCCGTATTGGCTCTGCGTCCGCTTTCACCCTAATTTTATATGGTTCTATGTTTGCTACCTTTTCCCAGTCTTCGGAGAAGATGTCTCGGTATTTGTATAAAACCTCTAAAACGTTTATTTCTTCGTTACTCGGCAGGTCGGGGTTAATGTCGAAATTTAGTGCCTTTTCACTACACGTGTTTTTTTCCTTCTCGCTGCTCGGCTTCTCATCCAGGTGTGCAATTTCGACAACGTCCCTCTCTAATCTTAGATGCACGTTTTCTCGACTAGTGATACCGTTTCGTTTCCTGTATTGATAACGTCTATTGTGATGTCGCTCGTCGGTTCCGTTATATAAATCGCAGGGATGAGTAGTCCGGTTTTTCTTTTCGTCTCGGGGTGTGGTTCCAGTACGCCTGCTGCTACTGTTGGTCCTTTTAGTCTAATCCTCGTTTTACCGCATGGTCGTATTTCCGTGTCGTTCATAAGGCAGAATTTTTGTTTACGTTGTCTAAGGTCGGGTTCAAATTTTTTTTTTATGTATTCGTGTGAATACATTCTATAAATTCGATTTCGTTAGTGTCTCCGCTGTCCGCGACCCCCTCAACCGTACGTGCATTACTTTTGTTGTTCTAGAAGGCGTTGTCATCGTACCCAAAGCCAATACGAAGATTGTTCTCACCGTATTTTGTCCTGGGGCAGTTGTTTTGTATGTGCCCCGGCTGGTTGCACGTGAAACATGTTGGGGTCCCGTCGAGTGTCGTGTACCAGCGTGCCTTCTCTGCCGGGGTCTCCGTCCGTAGTTGAGGTCTTAGGTCGTATCCTTGCTCTCGTGGTCTGTATTCCCTCCGGTCCTGCCTCGGTGTCGCCACGGTTTCCCACTTGTCTTCAACGTCGTTTAGTGCCTTCTCTGCAGCTGCGTCGAGGAAGCTTGCTGCCTTGAAGTAGTAGTCCACCGACGGGTTCAGCGCCTTCGCGTCTCTCTTACCTAATGAAGCCGCTAGTGTAAAGCAGTCTCGTGGGGCTAGTGCCATTAGGAGGTCGGTCTTGGAGGCGATCGGGGAGAATCTACCCGCTGTTGCGTGGGCTGTAACCAGGTCCGTCAACTCTCTCCAGATTCCTCTCGTGAGTAGAGGCCTTCTTTTTCTTCTTAGTTCTTCGCCTCTTTTTCTCGCCTGGCTGTCGTTTTTTGGGTAGAGGGTCTCCAGAGCTTCCGTTATCATTTCCAAGTCTTCAGTAGGTTCGAAGCGGCACTTGATGAATTCCTTGGCTCGTTGTGATAGGTATCTCATCAGTGTCTTTGACCATTCTTTTTTTGGTACGTTCGATGTCCTTAGCCATATTTTTATGTCTTCCACGAAATCTTCCAGGTCTCCCTTCTCGGGATTGAATTTCTGCAGCTCCATTATGTGGTTGTAGACGTTTTCGCTCGGAGAGGTTGGGTCGCCGCTAATCTCCACCACGTGTTGTGTGGGAGCCTGGAAGTCACCTGGCCGTACTAAGGGATATAACATTTTATTGGTGCCAGGATTGGGGCTGGTCCAGGAAGGCATCTTGTCTGTAGCTTCTTGGCACTCGGGTCGGTCCTCTGTAGGGTCGGTCGGTGCGGGTCGGGCCGTCTTCATTTTGCGTTGATCCAAAAATGGAACTTAAGTAAAATAATTAATTATGAAAACACTATTTGAAAAAGCTTTTATTTAAAATGCACTAAAAATAACAAATAAATATTTCTGAAGTATTGCTTTTTTTTTCTGAAGGTACCATTTAACAAATAAAATAATAGACTTAGAAATAAAAAGCGGTGAGGGATAATAGCCATGGATTTGAGATTTTTGTGATTTTATATGGAGCAAATGATTAGCAAGATTACGCCTTCCATTATATTTTTGCCTATTTAACGCATAAACGATGATCATCTCCCAAGAATAAAATAAATATTTCTTAATGTGCCATTTAACAAATAGATTAATAGAATTAAAAATAAAAGCGGTGGGGGATGATAATCATTTATGCAGCAAATAGGTATAAATTTAATGAAAGGCATAATCTTGCTAATCATTTGCTTCATATCAAATCACATTGATCTCAAATCTATTATTATTGTACACAGTCTAGCCATAAATTCTGTTACAAACAATTTTATAAATTAAATGGTTAAGAACAAAAACTAATGGAATATAAATGCATATTTTATTAGCCAATAGGACATAGATTTTGAATATATACAAGCATTCAAAATGTTCTCCCTTATTTTTGACACAGGATCTCAAACGTTCGGGCCACTGATCTATGGTGGCACGCACCTTTTCTAAGGATATTTCTTTCATTGCTCTCACCAATGCTGATTTCAATTTTTCCAAATTATGATATCTCTTATAGTACACCTTCTCCTCTAAATATGCCCACAAACTGTAATCAAGGGGGTTTATATCAGGGCTTCCAGAGGGCCATTCATTGGCCTTTATGAACTCCGGAACATTCGTCTCCAACCATTGTTGAGTTGACTTAGCTTTGTGAGCAGGAGCTGAATCTTGTTGAAATATCCAATGTTCTCCATTAAACATTTTTGTATTCAGAGGATTTACTATTTGTTACAAAATGTCTTATTTATAGTTTTTAGCTGTATTTTTTACCCCTTTGGCACAGAAGTGGAGATCTTGTACACCTTGGTAGCTAACTCCCCACCAAACCATGACAGAAGAAGGATGGTGACTTTTTCAAGTCTTCTGACTTTCAAAGAAGCTTCTAGAGAGCTACGAGCATATATCCTATCATTCTGACGATTAATCCTTTCCTCGACAGTGAAAAATTTCTCGTCTGTGAAAAGGATTCTCTCATGCCACCGACCATCATGCTGCGCCAACAACATTTTTTATCTAACCCTTCTAATACCTCTAAGAGCAGGGGTTATCAAATGACCTGTGCGTAGTTTGAAAGCTCTCAGTCCAAGTTCTTCGTTGATTATCCTTGAAACTATATTGGAGCTAAATTTATCTGCTTTGCTAAGATCTTTTGTTTGCAGTGTGGATTTCGACGAATTCTTTCGCGAATGGCTTTTATAGCTGCTTGCGTTCGTTGCATGCGAGGTCGACCAGATCTTTCAAGGTCATCAATAGTGCAAGCCTTGTTGAACCTTTCAATGATTCAATAAACAAATTGACGCGTAATATTCAAATTTTGTAAAGGTTTAAAAAGGGTGAAAGATTTTGGCCTACCTTGTGTAAGAGGCTATTACAACTATAGGGGTTTCTTTAATACCCAAACCCATTATCAAAGAACAAATATATTTCGATTTTTTTCTGAGCACGTGTGCACGAGATATTCAAATAACAACAACTGTATTTTGAATACTTAACGCGGTCAAATTAATTTTTTTATCACTGATTTGGTTTTGTAACAATATTTATGGCTAGACTAAGTATATTGTTAATTGGCCTGAGCGAGTATTGTGAGTTTCATTATTCTATATGGTCTGGAAGCATATTAGAATTAAATATACAAAATTTGAAATGAAATTTGGAAATTTGTTCGTTCTTGGCCAACCTGACAATCCTAAAGTCTGAAATTTGGTCAGCTAGCATTGTCATCGGGTTTGAAAATGTGTACCAATTTTCATATATTTAGGTGTCCTAAAAGTAAATTAAAAATTGATTACAAGATTTGGCGACAGACATCCAGACAGACAGACATGGAGGCAAGTTAAATAAAAGCCCGGGTTTTATCCGAGTGAAAGTTTACCTAACGAATATTATTGATAATAATATTCCAGAAAACACAGAATATTATGATAATAATCATAATAATATTCGTTACATTATATATTAATATAATATATAAAATATATTTTTCGAGCAAACATAACTACTCTCTCTACTGAATAGATTTTACAAAAGATATATATAAATAAAATATCTAGAGATATACTACATGATCTTAGCCAAATGGCCGAGAAACAATATTTTATATATAGAGATGACCTGGCTTCGTTTGTCTTCTGCTCGAGTGAATGTTTCGCTGGTAGAATTTTGTTGCTGCCTACTAGAAAAAAATTATCTAGCTTCGCCCGTGGGATGCTTTAGTGAATATTCCTCCTGGAGAATTTTGTTTATGTCAATCAAGCATGATACAGCAATATTGTCATTATCATTTCTGACTGAAAAAATATTGTTGCTCAGTACTTGGTGAACTATAATTTTTGTTGGTTAAAAGTGCGACAAAAAAAAAACTCTTACAGATTTAACTCTCTGTCCTGTTCAAATTTCAGCGAGATTAGTTACATATTGAGGGCGTGCATAATCGACAAATATATATATGTTATGAATATTTTGGTTGTTGTGGTTAGATAAGGCTTGATATAAAGGATCGATAAGATAAAGGGTTGAGGTGCAGTCGTGATAAAAAAAAGATAATTATTTACCGTCAAGTAGCTTTTATTTTCAATTACTTGAGGAAATATTACATATTAGTTAGTTTTCACATTATATAGAATTTATAAGTTAATCCTATATTAGTGATTTAAAATGATTGATTGGTTAACTACGCATATTTACAACAAAACTATATAACTAAACTGAAAGTCTTTTTAAAAACGATGATAACAAAAATAAAAATATCAATAAATAAAATAAAATATATAATTTTTAAAATATAGAAATATTTAAATTTTTAGATTATATAATATTTTCCCCCCTGTGAAAAAGATTTTAAAATATTAAAATTTTAAAATAAAATTGGTAATTAAAAATAATTAATTAAACGAAATCAATAAATCTTTAGAAATAATTAAAATGAAACAATAAAAATCAATACGCACATTTTTTCAAAATAAACAAAAGAAAGTTTGTTTACAAATAATTTATATAATTATGAAATTATAATAAAAGTATATATAAGAAATATTAATGAGTGATAAATATCAAAAATATATATGATAATAAAAGTATATATAAGAAATATTAATGAGTGATAAATATCAAAAATATATATGAAGCAAAAAAGGTATTTAAAATTTGAGTAATTATGACATTATGCTAGTTACACTTCAAAGTTGAGTAATGAAACGCTAATAGATGTATGGAGTGACATTAAGTTATTTGTGAAGGCTTAAGAATTGGTGCTGATATTTGTTCTTCATTGTCCATGTCCAAAATATGGTCTTCCTGTAAAAAACATGGTTTATCATCAATATCTATTAACTTTGTGTTAGAATTTTGGTTTACCATAAAGTCATTTTCTATGTTAGTGCTATAGTGAAGTAAAAAAAATCTGTTTCTGGGTAAAATAATTTAAGCTTATTTGAGTGTATAATTTATGTTTATTTTCTTTGGGGTAAATTGGATTTATTAATTTCATATGTGACTGGAGAAAGTTGTTTTAAAATTGTAAATGGGCCTATATATCTTTGTGTTAATTTACCAGTGTTTGGATAAATAAAGGTTTTTACTAATACCTGATCTCCTTCTTTAAAAATGGGTTCTGGGTGTTTAATATCATATTTTAATAATTCAGTTATTTGTTTTTGTATTTCAGCATTATTGTAAAAAGATGTCCTATATGGCTTTTGTGCTATGGGAATATTATCTAAAAGAGATATGCAAATTGGGTTAGTCTTTATGTGTCCTATATCAAAATTGTGCTTAGAGAAAACATTCTTATATTTATGCAATATATCTGAAATTGTTTGATTTGAGAAATTTGGATTAATATCTACTTTACTAAAGTCTAAATATGAATTATAATTTGTTATAGAGCCCGGTTGTCGCATACTGTGAAATGAGTTAGAATCAATAATGGGATTTGAAGTAGGATTTATAAGTTTAACATTTGTAGTTGGTATATCAAAAGAATTGAAATTACACAATGGGTTAATATTCAAAAGAGATGAATTTTTAACATAGTATGGGTCTGGAATACATAGGGTAGTGGCATATGACTTCTGATTATCAGTTTTTGGATTAAAGGAATACAAGAATTTATAATTTTGGAAAAGAAGGTTTTTTGAGAAATCTATTTGTAACTTAAATAAATAAAATGTTGGTAAACCTAAAATAAGATATTCTATTGAACTATTGCAAACAAAGAATTCTTGATATTTAGTGATTTTTCCTAAAGTAAGCCTAACTAATATTTTGTATAATGGGTAACTAAATACTTCTACCTGACCTATTCTTTCATTTGGGGAATTATCTAATATTTTGTAATGAATGTGATTTAAATATTTTAAGGGCATGATGGAGATAGATGATGCCGTATCAAGTACACAAGGCAGTGATACATAGTTTATGAGTACAGAGAATAATAATAAAGTTCTACCTGGGTTTAGAGGTTCTGAATGGGTGTTAGTTGGCAGTTCTTTTTCATGTTTGTTGAGTGGACAATCTCTGTGGAAATGTTATTGATTGGGCAGTTGATGGGAAGAGCAGATCTTGCAGGGGTAGGGTGGTAAATTGATTGTTCTACTGGATGCTTCCTGGTGATGAGCTGTGATTGACCTTGGAGATGACCTTGTAGGTGGCTGGGGTTGTAGACTTGGGGAAGAGTCGGGGTTGAATCTTGACCTTGCTGGGTAATATGATCTAGTTTGAAAATTCTGCCTATTATCATTACTTGTGGATGGTTGCTGATTATCTGAGATATATTTACATTGTGGTTCCTGTTTTTCTTGATTGGTAGAGTATTTTAATTGGGTGGTTATTTTAATCCAATCTGAGGTTTCCTTAACTCTTGCTGCAATTAAATATTTATTTAGGTAATTTGGCATCCCATCTGTAAGAGCTTCTAATAATAGGGGTGTATCTAAATTAAGTTTTTTTGCTAATGAAGATTTTTCTTTAAAATAAATATCAAGATCATCTTTATCATTATATTTTAAATTTAAGAATTCACTAAATAGATTAGAATCTTTAACTGTAAAATATGAAAGTACTTTTTGTTCTAGTTCCCCTATGTTCCCCTTGTAATTGTTCTATATAAAAATTAAAAGCTTCTCCATCAAGATAATTTGAAAAATTCTTTAGCTTATAGTCTTCATCAAAATGGTTTTGTTGGCATTTTTTGTTAAAGAATTTGAGCCAATATATTATGTCTAAATTTTGACCATTAAATTTCGGTATTTCTATAGTACTTGGATTAGGCGTCATGGCGTGTTCTACATTCCTTTGTTTGCGAGACATTTTGTAAAAATAGTTTTATGAAATTTGAATAATTAATAGAGCAATTAGGTTGAAAATTCAGGTAATCCTGTCGACTTATTGTTATGAATATTTTGGTTGTTGTGGTTAGATAAGGCTTGATAAGACAAAGGATCGATAAGATAAAGGGTTGAGGTGCAGTCGTGATAAAAAAATATAATTATTTACCGTCAAGTAGCTTTTATTTTCAATTACTTGAGGAAATATTACATATTAGTTAGTTTTCACAATATATAGAATTTATAAGTTAATCCTATATTAGTGATTTAAAATGATTGATTGGTTAACTACGCATATTTACAACAAAACTATATAACTAAACTGGAAGTCTTTTTAAAAACGATGATAACAAAAATAAAAATATCAATGAATGAAATAAAATATTTGAGATTTTTAGATTATATAATATATATATACTAGCGGATGTACCCGGCTTCGCCCGGGTTTTACCCTAGTGAAAGTTTACCTAACGAACATTTGTTAAAACAATTCTAGAAAACATCCAATCCCTACTGAATCTATACTTGGCAAGATAACTTCATGTTTGATTATCTGCTCCACCTAGCTGTACCCGTTCAAACGTTGCTGTCTTTGGACAAAAAGGCATTTTTAATACGTAAATAATAATTTATTAATGATCAAATGTATACAATACATCAAAATAAAAATTAACATTAAAATTATCCCTACATAAATGTCATTTAAATATAACATATGTAAAAAATAATAGATATATTTTGATAATTTGAAACTCGTAAATTTAAATCTCTCGATAAAGTGAACATTTTTCCCGGTCCCTTGAAAAATACTCGATAAGTTGAATAAAATATATATTAATTATCATTATTCTTGTCTCAAATAAATTGCCGTGTCATCCTGAATTTTGTCTTTTCTAATTCTCTACATTACAAAATCATCATTTTATCTATTCTCCCAATATATATGTTGTAGATAAATGATAAAACTATCTTTGACTTGTACGCAATTAATAGGTAGAAAATCTTATTTTTGATAAATAATCATCATCATTTAGTTAAATCTACAAATCTGCAAATAACTCTAAGGATATTCAAGATATTCAAGAAATTATTTTTCTAAAACCTTTCCGGGGATATACCTAATAATATCCCAAAATTTCACGGCGATTGGATGTATGGTTTTTGAATCTATATAGTACAGACAGACAGACATTCAATTTTATATATATATGTACCCGGCTTCGCCCGGGTTTTACCCGAGTAAAGGTTTGTCTAACGAACATTTGTTGAAACAATTCTCTATAAACTTATAAAAAAAATAATAGATATATTTTGATAATTTGAAACTCGTAAATTTGAATCTCTCGATAAAGTGAACATTTTTTCCCGGTCCCTGTGTGCCGTGTCATCCTGAATTTTGTCTTTCCTAATTTCCTACATTACAAAATCATCGTTTTATCTAGTGAACATTTTTCCCGGTCCCTTGAAAAATACTCGATAAGTTGAATAAAATCAATATTAATTGGTTCCCTCGGTAAATGGAAGTTAAAGGAATATTATCTTGCCTTGGAATTGTATCAATTTTTTTGTCTCAAATAAATTGCCGTGTCATCCTGAATTGTGTCTTTCCTAATTTTCTACATTATAAAATCATCATTTTATCTATTCTCCCAATATATATGTTGTAGTAAATGATAAAACTAACTTTGACTTGTGCGCAATTAATAGGTAGAAAATCTTACTTTTGATAATTAATTTTTAAGATAATAAACTCATAGATAAAAAAACTTGTTATCATCATCGCAATGAGGGCGCTGCTTGCGAGTTAAATCTACAAATCTGCAAATAACTCAAAGGATATGCAAGATATTATTTTTCAAAAACCTTCCCGGGGATATACCTAATAATATCCCAAAATTTCACGGCGATTGGATGTATGGTTTTTGAATCTATAGAGTACAGACAGACAGACATTCAATTTTATATATATATATAGATATATATATTTTTCTAATAATTTTAGTTTATTGAAAATTACAAAAAAAAATTCTTATATATTCAATTTTTTTATACTACTAATAAAATAGAAATTTCCAAAAAATCAATATTTTGTTTACTAAATTAATTTTTATATAATTAAAAAAATTCTATTATTTAATTAAAAAAAACAGATTATTTGACTATTGACCACCATTTTGAATACACATTTTGTTTGTAAATAAAACAATTTACTTTTGATAAATAATCATCATCATTTAGTTAAATCTACAAATCTGCAAATAACTCTAAAGATATTCAAGAAATTATTTTTTATAAACCTTCCCAGGGATATACCTAATAGTATCCCAAAATTTCACGGCGATTGGATGTATGGTTTTTGATTCTATAGAGTACAGACAGACAGACAAACAGACAGACAGACATTCAATTTTATATATATATTTAGATATATACTAGCGGATGTCCCCGGCTTTGCCCGGGTTTTACCCGAGTAAAGGTTTGTCTAACGAACATTTGTTTAAAAAATTGTCTATAAACTTATAAAAAAAATAATAGATATATTTTCATAATTTGACACTCGTAAATTTGAATCTCTCGATAAAGTGAACATTTTTTCCCGGTCCCTTGAAAAATACTCGATAAGTTCAATAAAATCAATATTAATTGGTTCCCTCGGTAATTGGAAGTTAAAGGAATAGTATCTTGCCTTGGAATTGTATCATTATTCTTGTCTCAAATAAATTGCCGTGTCATCCTGAATTTTGTCTTTCTTAATTTTCTACATTACAAAATCATCATTTTATCTAGTGAACATTTTTTCCCGGTCCCTTGAAAAATACTCGATAAGTTGAATAAAATCAATATTATTTGGTTCCCTCGGTAATTGGAAGTTAAAGGAATATTATCTTGCCTTGGAATTGTATCATTATTCTTGTCTCAAATAAATTGCCGTGTCATCCTGAATTTTGTCTTTGCTAATTTTCTACATTACAAAATCATATTTTATCGATTCTCCCAATATATATGTTGTAGATAAATGATAAAACTAACTTTGACTTGTGTGCAATTGATAGGTAGAAAATATTACTTTTGAAAAATTATCTTTAAGATAATAAACTTAGTGATAATAAAACTTAGTGATAATAAAACTTATAGATAAAAAACCTGTGACCATCGTCTCAATTGGGGCGCTGCTTGGGAGTTAAATCTACAAATCTGCAAATAACTCTAAGGATATTCAAGATATTCAAAAAAATATTTTTCAAAAACTTCCCGGGGATATACCTAATAATATCCCAAAATAGCACGGCGATTGGATGTATGGTTTTTGAATCTATAGAGTACAGACAGACATTCAATTATATATATATATGTCATAATATATGCTCTTCCAGGGTTAATAAAACAAACCAACAGCCAACGAGAGAGAAATGGGCCGCTAAAGCGAGACACTTTAGACAACTAACTAACGACCATTTTTTGGCCACATTCCTGAGGGGGGCGTCACCACCTGGCGACTATCCTGGTTAGCCCCCCCGGTTGTGTACACAGGGAAAACAGTCATTCAGCAGATAGCGTCTCGCTCGCTCTCTCTCGGCTGGCTGGCTGGATGATTGCTCTAACAACTCGTCGTGTGATTATTTCTCTCCTCAACACATTTACCACTATATTGCCACATTGAAAAGTCGACAGGATAAGACCTGGCCGGGAAGCAAATCCCTCATATACCGGAGTATGAAGAAACAAGAAGCCAAGCCGCGATGATCGACCAAACCCAACTCAACTGTAACCACTCCACTTCGAGCCCTCAACCCCTTCTTCACCAACCTTTGAACCGTGATCCCGAAGAAGTATTCACCTATGACGGAGATGTAGCTGCCACGCACTTCTTCCAGCACTAGATCTACTCAAGAACGATCGCCGTGCCAGAGCAGGACACCTCCCGCCTGCGCCCTAAACCAACATAACTCGTTAGTGTAATTGTCTTAACTCCTACCATTCATTCTTTAAATAAGTCATTCCTTGTAGATTGTCCCAATATTTCCATAATTAATTCAGTATGTGTGAATATGTAAAAATATTTAATATTTCCATTTATCTCTCCACCCCTATTAACAGTGATCTTATTATCCATATTATATCTAGCTATGTGAAACCCATTTAATTAGTTACCTTACCAGTAGATGTAACAATCGTCATTTTAATTAATTAATTTCCATTTTAACGTAACTCTTTAAAAAAATCATAAAAAAAAGGAATTCTCTACCTATTAACGCTTTACGATTTTTACTATTAACAATAGATTTTTCATAATCAAATTATTTATAAAAATATTTTCTCCAGCACCTAAACTTTTGTATAGACCTCTCCTACTTGTAAGCACGGCTCACGAAAAATAATTTATTTCCCTAATCGATTCAAAATTCACCCTGTAATTCAGGCGTCGAAGAATTCCAACCACCACGTGAGCCTTGCTTACAACCAATCCTTGGTGACTCTTATCTATCTTCCCCTTAATGCCCCTCTCATTCTTACAACTTTGTTAACTTTATACCAGCTCAGGACCTTTATAGAGAATTATTGATTAATCAATTATCGAACTTCTATATTGTCATTTCAAAATCCTAACCCTCGCCCTTCAATTATGATAATTTATTTCGTAGTTCATCTCTAGCCTATCCACCGACCCACACCATCTAGCCAATGGTGTGTTCGTCACAGGGTGCAGATTGACTAACTGCTAGATATTTATCAACCCCTTTTTGTTCGCACTTGAACAATCTGCATAGAACGACACAGTTCGCTTCTTTTTCTCGCGTCACACGTTCGCCACACGGACCCTGTCTTCAAATCTATGTTTGTCCATTGTCCAAACCAGCACGATATAGCCTACATCCTATATTTCCCACGGATGTACGCTAAACAGCGTCGCTTATTTTGTCCGGTCCGTCATCATTTCGCGCAGACATGGTTCTTACTTTCAACCCACCGCGAAATCATCGCCTTGCACAAGCTCCCACGACGGTTCAAACACCTCGTGTCCGAGCAGCTTGTCACGTGTAACGGACAACGCAGTCCTCGTCCCAATTTTTGGCACTGTGCGCGCATACTTTCCGCAAATTAAATATAAGTCCGTTCGACTTCCTCACCTACACACGGGACTTTTCCCCTCGGACTCGCTACACAAGTAACTGCATAGATAAGTTAGTTTGGCCCAGGGCAAGGCTCCCCTCGCTCTGTTCGCCGAGGTTCTAACATTGTATGTAGTTTTATATTTACCTCAGTCCTGAGCTCACACAAGTGTCAACCTCAATCTCATTTCTCGTACTTTACACTTATAGCATAGAAAGCCCATGACAAGTTTCCCCTTGTCATGTCCGCCTGAAAAATATCTTAAAGTGTAGAGTTCCCCAGTCTTAATGATCTTCAGAATTTCACCATATGTATGTGACTCTTCTTCTCGTTGTTCACACTCCTCCATATCACTTCCCTTATAGTACATTAGATTTTGTTGTATATAGCCTTTTATAACCTTGATATTTTCAAAGATTTTTTTAAATGTCAAACTCCCCGGTGTTGTAAAACTGCTTGTAATTAATATTTACTTGTGTACTATACAATATTTTATTTACATAAAACTATGTCACCATTACCTTAACTACTTTTAACTGTAAAATTATTTTCTCTATTCCTGGCTTCACCAGCTTTAAATATACTTAAACTATGTTCAGCCTTCTTTAACAGGGGCCATATGTCATAATATATGCTCTTCCAGGGTTAAAAAAACAAACCAACAGCCAACGAGAGAGAAATGGGCCGCTAAAGCGAGACACTTTAGACAACTAACTAACGACCATTTTTTGGCCACATTCCTGAGGGGGGCGTCACCACCTGGCGACTATCCTGGTTAGTCCCCCCGGTTGTGTACACAGGGAAAACAGTCGTTCAGCAGATAATGTCTCGCTCGCTCTCTCTCGGCTGGCTGGCTGGATGATTGCTCTAACAACTCGTCGTGTGATTATTTCTCTCCTCAACACATTTACCACTATATTGCCACATATATATATATATATATATTATATAATCTAAAATACAAATATTTTATTTTTTTTTAAAACATATATTTTATTTTTTCATTCATTAACTGTTCTGCATTTTTGACCATATATTCAAAAAAATATCACTTTTTAATTATTATTGTTGTAAATATGTATATTTAATCCTACCTATCTTTTATCCACGATTATAGAATTCATTATATAAATTCTATATTCCTGTGATATAAATAATTTATGTATATTTTTACTTCAAGAGATTCAAAATAAAAATCTGCTTGAAAGGTAAATAATTATTTTTATTTTTCCACGACTGCACCTCTTTTCAACAATCAAACACACAAAAAATGTCTAATCTATAACATAAGTCGACAGGATTTACCTAATTTTTATTAAATTTTCTATCAATTTATCTGAAACTTGTGAAAAAAATGGCAAAAACAAAAAAGAAAAAGATGCTGAATTTGCATACCAAGCGATGCCATCATTTGTAAAATATAATAATAGTATAAATATTAAAACGTGGATTACAAATTTTGAAAGAAAGAGTGACTCCTACGGGTTTGATAACGGTTGGAAGGTGCTTCATCTTTCAGACTACCTACAGGATGAGGTTTTGACCTATTATTTCGAAAGCCTCTGCAACATTGAGGACTTGAGTAAACTAAAAGAAAGCCTAATAATCAGGTTCCAGAAAGTCAAACTGACACCCTTGGTGGAAATGATGAAGATCACCCAAGAGGAACATGAAACAGTCACTCAATACTTTCACAGAAAAATGCAGCTGATAAACAGTGTTGAGTTGAACCTCACCTCCATAGTGGAGCTATTAAATGGGGGAATAAAAACAAAATACAAGCCCTACCTGGCTACAATAGACGCAGTGCAGCCTTCGGAGTGGCGAACCATGGCCATAAAAGTTGAAAATAGCTTAACGGGATCTGGAACGCCGGTGGAAAAGGGCCGTCTCCAGACTTTGAATCCAGCGCTTCACCCATCGCCTAGACCTGCCGGATATTATGGTAACTCGCAAGTGCAGAGGCCACCAATGCCTTGCCGAATTTTCGAACGTCTGGGATTGGAGCTTCAATGGCACTACCACTCAGTGTGCCCATACCGCATCCCAACAGCTTCCAGATCCTTCTCTTCAGCCAGTCCCCACTCCTACCAGGCCGCAGCTTCTAGTTCCTTCCCTCCACCCACTCCCCATGACTACCAACCGACAGTTCCTAGTGCCTCTTCACCCGATTCTCCCAGGTACTGCCCACTGAAGAATACTACCCTAAAGCCCATAAACCCAGGTAGAACATTATTATTATTTTCTGTTCTTATAAATCAGGTATCCTTGCCCTGTGTACTTGATACTGCATCATCAATATCTATTATCCCATTAAAATACTTAAATTATATTCATTATAAAATGTTAGATAATTCCCCAAAAGACAAAATAGGTCAGGTAGAAGGATTTAGTTATCCATTATACAAAATATTAGTTAGGCTTAGCTTAGGTAAAATTACAAAATATCAAGAAATGTTTGTTTGTGATACTCCAATAGAATATATTATTTTAGGTTTACCAATATTTTATATATTTAGATTACAAATAGATTTCTCAAAAAACCTTCTTTTTCAAAATTATAAATTCTTGTATTCCTTTAATCCAAAAACTGATGACCAAAAGTCATATGCTACCACCCTCTGTATTCCAGACCCATACTATGTTAAAAATTCATCTCTTCTAAATATTAACCCATTGTATAATTTTAATTCTTTTGATATACCAAATACATATGTTAAACATATAGATCATAATTCAAATCCCATTATTGATTCTAACTCATGTCACAGTATGCAAATTCCATGCCCTATTGTCAATTATAACTCATATCTAGACCTTAGTAACTTAGATATTAACCCAAATTTCTCAATTCAAACAATTTCAGATATTTTGCACAAATATAAGAATGTTTTCTCTAAACACAATTTTGATATAGGATGCATAAGAACTAACCCAATTTGCATATCTCTTTCAGATAATATTCCCATAGCACAAAAGCCATATAGGACATCTTTTTACAACAATGCTGAAATACAAAAACAAATAATTGAATTATTAAAGTATGGTATTATTAGGCCTTCATCTAGCCCCTATAGTTCTCCTGCATTATTAGTGAATAAGAAATCTGATGCCCCAAATCACCCCACAAGACTCTGTATAGATTATAGGAAACTTAATCAAAAACAGTTCCAGAACATACCCCAATTCCACTTATAGAACAAATTATAGATAGGTTATCACAGTCAAAAATATATACTATTCTAGATGTTAAAAATGCATACTGGCATATACCCATAGATGAAAAAGATAAATATAAAACTTCATTTGTAACACAATTAGGTTGTTATGAATGGAATAGACTTCCATATGGTTTTAAAAATGCACCCTCACAATTTGAAAGAATTATGAAATCAATTTTCACTAAACATAACATACAGTATGCTTTAAATTATTTTGATGATATTATTATACACTCCAAAACTTATGAAGAACACATTAAACATTTAGAAGACATATTAAACATATTTGAGCAAGAAAATATAAAACTCAATCTCAATAAATGTAAATTTTTACAAAAAGAAATAAAATGTTTAGGATACACAATTTACTCAGGAAAATATACACCCAATAACACAAATATTGAAGCAATTTTAAAATTAAATAGACTATAAAATATTAAAACATTACAAAGTTTTTTAGGTACAATTAATATATATAATAAATTTATTCCCCATTATGCACAAATTAGGGCACCATTAAATGAACTTTTGTTAAAAAATGCTGCTTGGTTATGGAGTACAAAACATGAACAAGCATTCCAAACTCTTAAAAATGCACTAATTTCAAAACCTGTACTTTATATTTATGACCCATCAAAACCATGCCATTTAATCACAGATGCCTCAGGTCTAGGAGTAGCAGGAGTCCTGAAACAACCTGATGAACAAGGCATTTTACACCCAATAGCTTATTTTTCAAGAAAACTTCACCCATATGAGCAGAATTATACTGCTTCAGAAATAGAAACATTAGCAATAATTAATTCAGTACAAAGATTTCATACATATTTACATAATGTACACTTTACATTGCATACAGATCACTTGCCTTTAAAATGGATCAAAAATGTAAAAAACCCACATGGTAGATTATTTAGATGGTCCTTAATCCTATCTCAATATAACTTTGACATAAAACATATTAAAGGATTAAATAATATAGAAGTAGACATGCTGTCAAGAGCACCAGTATCATTTTACCTAACATATAATGAGTTAAAAGAACATCAAACAACAGAACAAATTAGCAATAGTAAATTTAAAATACAAAATGATATATTTATAATTAATAGAAAGGGTTTTAAATGAGCTTATGTACCACAAACACTAAGACACAAATTATTAAACAAAGTACATATTGGAACAACTCAAATGACTAAAATAATTTCTCCATACTATTATTGGCCACATATGACTAGGGATATTGCTATAATTACACATAGCATTGTGAAACTTGCCAGTTAAATAAATCTAGGGATAACAGAATTGTTTATGGACCACTACAACAGATGCCAATAGCTACACACCCAAATCATATTTTTTCTTTAGACACAATGGGAGGCTTACATAATTATGGGACAACCAAACACAGTATCCATATGATAGTAGATCACCACAGTAGATTCCTTTGGACCTTTCCAACAAAATATGTATCCAGTGATTCATACATAACTTGTTTAAAAAATGTATTCCAAATTAACAAACCTGAAATATTAATAACTGACAGAAATGCAGCTTTTCTTAGCAATAAATTTAAACAATTTTTAGAAAAAAATAATGTTAAGCATCTACTCACCAGTGCCCATCACCCAGAAACAAATGCAAAAGTAGAAAGATTAAATTCCACTATCATAAATAGGTTAAGATGTGAATATAATCATAATTTAAAGATCCCTTGGACAAAATATATTCCTAATATTACTGAAAGTTAAATTGATACAGTACATACCATAACAGGCTTTACACCTAGGTTCTTATACTATGGAATACAACCACAGTATATAGAACATGACACAGAAAGACATACACCAATAGAAAAAGCAAGAAAATTAACCATTGAAAGAACCATAAAATCCCATGAACACAGCAAACAGCTTTATGATATTAAACACCCAGAACCCATTTTTAAAGAAGGAGATCAGGTATTAGTGAAAACCTTTATTTATCCAAACACTGGTAAATTAACACAAAGATATATAGGCCCATTTAAAATTTTTTAAACAACTTTCTCCAGTCACATATGAAATAAATAAACCCAATTTACCTCAAAGAAAACAAACAGAAATTATACACTCAAATAAACTTAAATTATTTTACCCAGAATCAGATTTTTTACTTCAAAATAGCACTAATTTAGAAAATGACTTAATAGTAAACCAAAATTCTAGCACAAAGTTAATAGATATTGATGATAAACCATGTTTTTTACAGAAAGGCCATATTTTGGATATGGACAATGGAGAACAAATATCAACCCCAATTCTTTTGCCTACACACATAACTTAATGTCACTTCAAATATCTCTTTATAATCATTTAATTACTCATCCATTTTATTGAAAAATACTTTTATATATTATTTACATGCATTTAAATGTTTATATTTTAGGAAAAACTCATTTTAAATTATATTTGTGTAAAAATAAACATTTCTACTGCCATTTAATATTTTGAAATACGGCAGGCATAATGACATAATTATTCATATTTTAAATACCTTTTTTGGCTTCATATAAATTTTTATATCAATCTATCTAATTATTTCTTATATATAGTTTTATTTTAATTTCATATTTATATAAATTATTTATAAACAAACTTTCTTTTGTTTATTTTGAAAAAATATGGACATTGATTTTTATTGTTTAATTTGTAATTATTTTATAGACATTTTGATTTCGTTTAATTAATTATTTTTGTAATAGCCATTTTTATTTTCAAATTTTAACTTTTTAAAAATCTTTTTCACAGGGGGGAAATATTATATAATCTAAAATACAAATATTTTATTTTTTTTTTTAAACATATATTTTATTTTTTCATTCATTGACTGTTCTGCATTTTTGACCATATATTTTAAAAAATATCACTTTTTAATTATTATTGTTGTAAATATGTATATTTAACCCTACCTATCTTTTATCCACGATTATAGAATTCATTATATAAATTCTATATTTCTGTGATATAAATAATTTATGTATATTTTTACTTCAAGAGATTCAAAATAAAAATCTGCTTGAAAGGTAAATAATTATTTTTATTTTTCCACGATTGCACCTCTTTTCAACAATCAAACACACAAAAAATTTCTAATCTATAACATATATATATATATATATAGATACTAGCGGATGTGTACCCGGCTTCGCCCGGGTTTTATCCGAGTGAAAGTTTGCCTAACGAATATTATATATTATGAAGTATAATAAACAATGCTAAAGATTAGTTTTAATTATTAATCAAGATTGTGTGTGAATATGTGAGAAAGATGTAATATCGTTGTTGTTTTCTTGGCCGACTGTTTTACATATGGTGTTATCTTAAAATTGCTTGTTTTGAATATTTTTTTAGATTGAGTTGAATGAATTGCTGAATTTTTTTTTGTATTTATATATAAATGAAATTAACTCTGTTGAATTTGTTTGTATTTTATCGATAACAGCAAAGTTATGTATTTTAAAGTTAGGAAAAATATTTTGATGCTAAGCAAAACCTGCTCCATCTCGTTTTACATAAATGTTGAAAATTTGGTCGAAATTGATGCATTGTAACGAAATTTTTTAGCGAACACCACTTATGAAATTTCCATTTATATAGAAGATATAATATAAATGAGTTTTAAAAATTGTTAAAAAAAAATGCATCGGCCGGGAATCGAACCCTGGCCGCCCGCGTGGCAGGCGAGCATTCTACCACTGAACCACCGATGCTTTAAAAAAATCAAATTCATTTATTGTCGCGACCAGTGCTGCGCCCTAGCGGTAAAAGACTGGAACTAACGCTTTTTGGTTTTTATTTTTTTAAAAAAAGCACATTAACTTTTTAGTTTTTTGAATAGCCTATATGTTAAACGAAATCTTCAGCTACCTACATGCGAAATTCCATAATGATTGAGTCAGTAGATTTTGCGTGATGCGATAACAAACATCAATTTCGCATTTCATTTTTATATATATAAGGATAGATATGTTCCCGGCTTTGACCGGTTTTTACCCGAGTAAAATTTTGCCTAACGAACATTTGTTAAAACGATTCTAGCAAACATCCAATCCCTACTAAATCTATATTTGTCTATACTCTCGATAATTTGAATTTTTTCCCGGTCCCTTGAAAAATGCACGATAAGTTGAATAAAATCAATATTAATTGGTCCACTCGGTAATTTGAAGTTGAAGGAAAAGTATCTTTCCACAAATGAACATTTGTAAATAACTTTATTTAGCGAATGTACCTGGTACCCGGAATGTCGCCCGGTTTTTACCCGAGGAAAAGTTGGTCTAACGAACATTTGTTGAAACTATTCTAGCAAACATCCAATCCACCTATATATAGACTTATAAACGTATATAAATATATATTGTTATATATGTTTGAATATATTTTTGAAACACATATATTTTTGAAAACATTTATTAAATTTTAAATAAGATATTTTCTCTAAATATATATTAATATAGCTGACTGGACCCGGCTTCGCCCGGGTACTGTTCAAGTGGGGTTTACTCATGAATGAATAGAGCCTCCAATTGTTTTAAAACTTATAGTAATGATTTTTTTTTCTTTCAGCACAATGGAGATAAACTTAAATAACAATATTGAAAATGCTGGTAAAAAGAATCTGAAATATAAGATCAATTTCACAACACATCTAATGAATAGAGTGCTGCTTTGGAGGAGTGTCTAAACTGTTGATTTTTGAAAACCCGGGATCATCGAATCCAGCTTTGGGCACTTTGTTCGGAAAAAAAATTGCCCCAGTGGCCCCTGATTCTTGAAAAAGTCCAACCCCTTCAGTGAGTGCAAGTAACCAAACTGGGCTTTGGTATCTAAAAAATGAAAAAAAAATCTAATGATTAGTGTAATTTAGGAAAATGGTCCTCGAAACCTGAAAATTTCACTTTCTTCACTCTCGGCTGTTAAAGAAGAAACAGCCAGATTAAACATTTTAAGGACACCTAAACCGGCACTTACATCTCTAAATAGTTGAGCAAATTTTATAAATGTAATATATCTGCAATACTGAAATACCCGGACTTGGATACTTTTTATTAGGATATTGTTGGCAGTTTTAGAAAAGCGTGGAAAATTGGTTATTTTTACAAAATAATGTACTTTTTAAAATGCTATATAACATAAATAGGAAATTTGCATCATTTTCTAATAGTCAAGGGCAATTTTAAAAATACCAAAAAAGCAAGACCAAAAAAAATAAACGAATTATGTGTGATGTTTTAGTAACAGCATTGTTACCATATTAAGACAAAATTACTGAATGTATTCAGTACATTTGTCTTGAGATGGTAACAATGCTGTTACTGAAACTATACATAATTTATTTATTTGTATTTGGTCTTGCTTCCTTGTGATTCTTATCTATATTTCAAAATATACCTAAATTATTTCACCTAAAAAGGTATATATAATTGTTGCCACAGAGTGTATGTAAGCTCACAGGTAAATAGGCGGTAACCGAAACAGAAAAAAAGTTACTTTGTTTTAATATTAGTATCTCTTTTATATTTTGTTCTCTCTCTTTTGAATCAATAAATATAATGTTTAATTAATAATTATTTGCATCAGTTTCATTTGGTTAACAATTGGTAGCAGTGCGTGGTTATTTGATATAAAGCTCAAAAGCGAAAATATTTAATCAGAAGATTAAGCAAGAAGTTTATTCTGATCGGTAAACTGAAGCACTTCTAAGTGGATTAAAGGTATTTATATAGATTAAGTTAAATTATATCTATATATTGCATTTTAAAAGCTACCCAATATTTAAATAAATTTAAAATATATATTTGTTTTTAAATTATATTGGTTTGTTTATAATATAGCTTAAAAGGCGAAAATGGCTGATTATAATTTTTTATCCCAAACAAAAATTGAACCATTAACATGAACTAATTATCAAATATGGGCGTTGAAAATCGGCGCAGTTCTGAGAGGAACAAAATTATTTAAATGTGTAATTTCCGATCCAGAACCAGTTATAGAAGACAAAAGTTCTTGGGAGATTTGGAGTGATAAAAATGATGAAGCATTTGGGATAATCATCACTACGTTGACAAATGAACAAGCTGGAATGTTCATAGCAGAAACAAATGCGAAGAAAGTATGGGACTCGCTGAAAAAAATATACACAGGCAATTTGAAAGATAAAATTATTGATATAGGCTTAGAATTAAAGAACATTAGAATGAAAGATAAAATGAAACTGTAGATGAATATATAACAAGGGCAAAACATATTGCTGCTAGAAGTTCATCATTAGGGCATCAATTTACCTCAAGAGAACTTTCATTTCATATTGTCAGAGGCATACATCCAAGGTATGAAAATATTTCTATTGTCTTACGATCTAAGAGAGAGGCAACAGTAGAAGAGATTCAACAATCTCTAAGAGAAGAGGAGTCAAGAAGAAATATGAGATTCAATCAATCAGTTGAGAATGGGTATGAACAAGCATACATAATCAAAGATAAAAAATTTAAACAATTTCAGCCAAAAATATGCTTTGTTTGTAATAAAAAGGGACATCTAGCTAATGATTGCTGGTTTCGAGATAAACAGAAACAAGGATACCAAAAGAAATGGACTCCTGGTTATATAAATCACAAATACAGTAGGGAACATTCAAATAACCTAGTGGGTACTATGAAAAGTGGATTTAATGAGCAAGCATTTGAAACATATGTGAAACAATTTGAAGATTAACCAGATGAGAGAAATGATAGGCAAATATGGTATATAGATTCAGGATGCACCGCATATTTAACCCCAAACCTAACTTTGATGGAAAATGTGGTAGATTATGAAAGTGTAATCAACCTAGCTGAGAAGGGCAAAACTACCCAAGCCACAGCCAAAGGAGATATGAGACTTACTACATGTGCACAAGTGAAGGCCAAGAAAATATTAGCATCAAAAATATCTTACATGTACCAAATCTAATAAATAATTTCTTGTCAGTACACGAATTATTCAACAAAGGAAATTCAGTTATTTTCAATAAGGATGGAGCAAAATGTATAATGAAGTTAATGATGGATACAAAACTAAGAAATGTACCAATAGCAAAAAAATGAAAATGTCATGGATATAAATACACATTTATCAAATAAAAATAGCAATATAAGTTTATGGCATAAACTATTAAACCATTTAAATCAAATATAAATGAAAAATGATTCAAGGACATATTGTAAGAGGATTGGATCTAAAATCTGAAAGGTTACCAGAGTGCGAAGCATGCATAATAGGAAAACAGGTTCAGAAGCCATATGATATTACAGAAAATTATACAACACCAAGACCTAAATAAAAGTAAAATTTCAAATGAGTTATTAATTAACCCTATATGGATCAACGTTATGTGTCTGTAATATGTGAAAATAAGGCCAACAATTGAAACATCTTTTTAAAAAATAATTTTTGAACGATAGCTTCACACAGGGCACACATTTTTCTACCAGATACATGCGTACTTTTTTACTATGGTGTGATTTCCACATGATGGATCTGTAGATACATTATAATCTCTCCAGAGCTTAAGGTAGCAAACAGTACTTTCACAATACATAAATATCAATGCCAAAAGCCAGAGTTATGATATTTTTTCAATAAATATAATTTTTGCAACTTCAAAAAAATGTATACTTACTCTAAATATAAGAGAGAAAAAAATATAAAATCCACTGCTCTAAATCTCAATTTGTCTTAAAATATGAATATTCCTTATGAGAATCAAATAGTAAACCTTAGCTTAAAAAATGTAGATCGTTATATTTACATTAATTAAAATTAAACGATGTAATTTTGCTTCGTCACAAAAATATAATATTAAAAATATTTCCAATTAATTTAATTTGGGAAATATTACTAAATAACTAAATAAAATCTTACCTTCTAAAAAGGAAAAAAAAAAAGATTCGAAATGTAATTTTTGCACTTTTAGCCTAAATGCTAAACCAAACCCTAAGCTGCCTATGTGTGAAATTTCACAATACAGTTTTAATTAACCCAAAACCTCAAAACGACTCTCTCGAGCCATAAATATATATATATTTAAAAGAGATAATTATTTACATAATTTTAGCTATTTACAATCACAACAGATTTACATAATTTCTAGCCGATGTTTTAACTCGTTTCACTACTCCCTCCTCAAGGAAGAGATGTTCCACAGCTTTATTTCTATCTCTCATCCTCCTCCTATTCTTCATCTTCAGACGGAGCGCGATCCTCTCCCGATGTGTCGTCTTCTTGCCCCTCTGGGTCGTTGTATGGCTTCATCCTTAGGATATGGACGGTGTCACGTCCTTTTTGTCTTTTGTCACTCTTGCCGAATGCTTCTACTTCGTATGTCACATCCGATATCTTTTTAATGACCTTGTAGGGACCAAAGTACCTTTTTAGAAGTTTCTTAGACAGTCCCACTCGTCGGATAGGTGTAAAAATCCACACTAGATCTCCTGGTTGGCAGACCTTTCCTTTATGCCGAGCGTCGTAATTCAATTTGTTGGTTTCTTGAGCCTTGAATATGTGATGTCGGTCTATTTGTCGCGCCTCTTCAGCTCTGCTCGCCACCAATTGAATAAATTCTTCCCCCTCGGACGCGCTACTGTAGGAAAAGATAGTGTCGAGGGTCGTCTTCGCTTCCCTCCCATGGACCAGAAAGAATGGCGTGAAGCCAATTGATTCTTGCCTCGCTGTATTGTAGGCAAATGTGATGAATGGTAGCATCTCATCCCAGTTTTTCTGATCGAGGTCCATATACATTGATAACATGTCGGCAATTGTCCTGTTCAATCTTTCTGTCAGGCCGTTAGTCTGGGGATGATACGCCGTCGTTGTCTTCTTTTTGATGTGACAGTTCTTGGTTAGCTCCTGAATGAGTCTCGACTGGAAGTTTCGACCCCGATCCATCACTATTTCTCGAGGAGCCCCATGCTTCAAAATAACTTCCTCCAAAAGAAATTTTGCAATTTCTTGGGCTCCCCCCGAACCTAGACTTTGGGTAACGGCATATTTAGTTAGATAGTCGGTGCAAACAACTATCCACTACTTCCTTTGCGATATGGGGAAGCGTCCCAGCAAATCTATACCGACTTTTTGGAATGGTCGGTCCGGTGGTGGTATGGGTCTCAGATAGCCAGGAGGAAGTTGTGGCACACTCTTGCGACGCTGGCAGTCCTGACAATGGCCGACATACTTGTTGGGATCCGGCCAACGGCTTCTGTGAATATTTTCGGAATATATTTCAAGATATATTTCTATGAATAGTTTTTGTTATGTTCGATTGTATTCGGCAACATTGTAATTGCCTTTTTCTAGAACTCTCGTTTGTTTTGGTTAAGGTAGTTTTTGTAGAGTTTGCAGCTAATAGGTATGTTATGTTTTTGTTTTAAATTTCTATAAATTAAAATGTAAAGTTTTTCATTTTTGTTATAAAATAAATTTGTTAATCAAAAAGAGATGTCTTGATTTTAAAAGTAGTCAAGCAGAATATACCCTAGCGGGTAAATCGATCCGCAGAAGAATATTTGATATTAGATAAACATTTAAAATACCACCATTTTTGGTAGCAGAACTCGGTTGATAGAAAATAAATATTCTAAAAAGTGTATTATGGATATTTATAATAATATGAAGATCGAAATTCTTAAAGGAAATAATTATCAGATATGGTCAATGCAAATGGAAGCCCTTTTAAATGCTAAGGACTTATTCAAAGAAGTAATTGAAAATGATATTCCTGAAAGAATTGAAAGTGATCTCAAAAATAAAGAAGAAATAATAAAATGGGAAAAATTTAATAGAGAAGCTTATGGCATGATTATACTTTCTATTGAGCCATCAATTGCATTAATTTATAAGGAAAATAGAAGTGCAAAGCAGCTATGGGAGGCCTTAAAAACAAGATATTCAGGCATATCTGAAGAGAAAATGAAGAATTGTTATCTAGAATTGTCAAGATTAAGAATGAAAGCCAATGAAAGTGCTGAAGAATTTATAACAAGAGCTCAGGCGTTAACAGTACAAGTTAAGGAATTGGGTAAACAGGTTTCAGACATAGAAGTTACCCGATATATAACAGAAGGTTTATCTCCCAGATTTAACCCTCTACGCCCTGTCATCATCGCAAATAGAAACATGTCCATTGATGAACTAAGACAACTTTTATTGGACTTCGAGAAACCATTGGAAACGACCGCTAGCAACTCACATACACAGGCTCTAAAAGCGGAATATGGCCACATGTCTAGGGAAAAAAGATGTCATGTGTGCAATAAATTAGGACATCTCAAAAGAGACTGTTGGTATAATCCTGACAATGCAAATTCAAAATATACAAAGAAATACCAAAATGTACGCCATCAAAGTGAAAATATGCAAAATCGAAAAACTAATAGGGATAATAATCGGCGTAAGGAATATTTTTCTCAACGACATCATGCCCTTATGGCTTGGAAAGAGCAGCCTAGAACACTAGAAACGGAGTGGCAACTTGACTCTGCATGCTCAACTCATATGAGTAATGATATTTCATGTTTAGAAGAAGTCATAGAATGCAATCAACCTATATTATTGGCAGAAACTCATCGCTCAATAGAAGCAACCCAACAAGGCAATATTAAAATAGTTTCAAATGAGAACTCTCATGTTGAATTACAAGATGTACTCTATGTTCCAAATCTAAGATGCAATCTATTGTCAGTTGCTTCTATAGTTAACAAAGGAAACAAAGTGATATTTGACCAGAATGGAGCAACGATTCTAAGTGGAAAGGAGGAAATAATATCTAAGGGAATAATGAAGAACAATATGTTCAAAGTCACTTTCAAACCAGAAGTTATAAAAGAAAGTGAAAAGTGTATGCACGTGTCTAGTGACAATATGGAGTTGTGGCACAAACGACTAGGACATATCAACTCAAGCTATTTAATGAGGATGCACAAAAACAAAATAGTGAAAGGTCTTGAAGACTTAAAGGGAGAACTATCTTACTGCGTAAGCTGCAACAAAGGAAAGATCACAAAAGCTGAAGGAAGTCCGTCACTCGGAGAAACTACAGCAAGACCACTGGAACGAATACACGTTGAAATATGTGGGCCTTTGACACCAACAATTGGAGGAAGGAAATACATGTTGACCATAGTTGACCAATACACTAGAAGATACTTTATAGAAATTCTTCACAGTAAAGATGAAGCTACCAGCAACATTGAAAATTTCATAAAGAGAAGAGAAAAAGAGACAGGCATGAAAGTAAAGAAATTGAGATCAGACAATGGCGGTGAATTTATAAATACAGAAATGAAGAATTTTCTAGAATCAAAGGGCATTAAGCATGAGAAAACAGAACCCTATTTGCCGAGAAGCAATGGTATGGCAGAAAGGGCCAACCGAACAATCTTGGATATGAAGAGAACTCTTCTGATTGAGGCCAATTTACCTATCAAGTTTTGGGGTGAGGCGGCAAGAACAGCTGTTTATCTCCATAATTTGACACCTACAAAATCAAATTTGACTAAGACTCCAATGGAAATGTGGACTGGCCATAAACCATCAGTCAGACATCTCAAGATCTTTGGAAGCCCAGTTGTTTATAAAATAAATGATCATAAAAGATCCAAACTAGACCCTAAAGGAAAGGAAGGAGTACTCATCGGCTATTCAAATGAAAGAAGAGCATATCGAATATATGATATGGAGGAAGAAATGGTTCATGAAACAATACATGTTAAGTTTGATGAAGGAAGACCAAGAAATACTAACCAAAATACCTCATGTGATAAAGAGTACAATTATTTCCAATACAAATCTGGGACAACCTATGAAATGCGGAATTCTCTTGAGGCACAAGATCAAAATATAGATGAATCGAATATTGGAGAAGATACCCATGATGGAGTGATTTCTCAACCATCAATAATGGAAGATGAGAGTCATACAGATATTAATTCCCAACAAGAAGCCGAACAACGTCCACAAAGAAGACGTGTGCTGCCAACTAAGTTTGGTAAATTTGACGAATATGTTGTCTATAAGACAGATAAGGACATACCGAATAATTATCAAGAGGCGATCGACTCAAGTGAAAGGTCAGGCTGGAATGAAGCAATGTTAGAAGAGTTGAATTCAATACAAAAACACAAAGTATGGCAATTAGTAGAGAGGCCTAGAGATAAAAAGGTCATTAACAGTCGCTGGGTATACTCAAAGAAAGACTCTGAACAAGGATTGCAACCCAAATATAAGGCCAGGTTAGTCGCCGCTGGTTACAACCAAATAAAAGGAGAAGACTTTGTAGAAGAATACAGTCCAGTTATGAAACTTGGAACTTTGAGGGTTTTGATATCTTTAGCTGTTAACCAAAAGAAGAATATAAGACTTTTTGATGTAAAAACTGCCTATTTGAATAGTGATCTCGACTCGCCAATATATATGGAACAACCACCAGGCTTTGAGACCAATCCTAATGAAGTATGCCTAGTATCCAAGGCAATATATGGATTACCACAATCAGGACGGAAGTGGAATGAAAGGCTGGATGCTATACTCGCTAAGAGAAACTTGAAGAGAACAACTACAGATCCTTGCTTATATCGAACAGACCCAATAACAGGAAAAGAAATAATTCTAGCAGTATATGTAGATGATTTCTTGATCCTATCCAATTCATCTAAGGATGTGGATGACCTAATATCAAGTCTCTCAGAAGACTTAGTTATCAATGAAGTAACACAGAATAGAAAATTCTTAGGAATTACTATAGAAAAACAAGAGAATAAAATACGGTTATCGCAAGAAGAATTCATTGATAAGATTCTTGATAAATATGGAATGAGAGAATGCAAACCAGTGAAGTCACCTATAAATTTAGGAGAGAAATATGATTATTATGAAAATAGTCCACCTTATTCAAAGAAGATGTACCAAGAAGCAATAGGATCATTACTATACTTAACTAATGCAACAAGACCAGATATTGCATATGCTATAAATAGCCTATCACAATATATACAAGATCCAAGAGAAATACATTGGAGAGCTATCAAGCGAATATTGAGATATCTGCAATACACAAGAAATATAAAACTAAAATTCAGTGAAGGATCAGAACAATTAACTGCCATATCAGATGCCGGCTGGTGCACTACGAAAGATGCCAAATCATTTGGTGGACACTTTATTAAAATTGGCAACAATATAGTTAATTGGAAATGCAACAAACAAAGAATGGTTGCAATGTCCACAATGGAGGCTGAGTTATTAGCTTTTTGTGGAGTTTGTGATGTTAAATGGTATGATAATCTTCTGGATGATATTGGATGCAAAACTCAAAAGCCAATTCAATCATATACAGATAGCCAATCCCTGATAGCATGGCTGAAAACCCAATACAAGGATTGAAAAGTCGACATTTTAATAGAAAATTGTATTTTGTAAGGGAAGAATTCCAGTCAAAAATGATAACACCTGTCTATAAACCATCCGAAACCATAGAAGCAGATATATTGACCAAAGGACTCTCCATCCCCAGACATGAATACCACATAAGGGAAATCTTCAGTACAGAACAACTTGAAGAGCACTGATAATGACTCTCAGAAGTAGTTGGACGGATAAGGAGGGAAATGTTGGGATCCGGCCAACGGCTTCTGTGAATATTTTCGGAATATATTTCAAGATATATTTCTATGAATAGTTTTTGTTATGTTTGATTGTATTCGGCAACATTGTAATTGCCTTTTTCTAGAACTCTCGTTTGTTTTGGTTAAGGTAGTTTTTGTAGAGTTTGCAGCTAAGGTATGTTATGTTTTTGTTTTAAATTTCTATAAATTAATATGTAAAGTTTTTCATTTTTGTTATAAAATAAATTTGTTAATCAAAAAGAGATGTCTTGATTTTAAAAGTAGTCAAGCAGAATATACCCTAGCGGGTAAATCGATCCGCAGAAGAATATTTGATATTAGATAAACATTTAAAATACCACCAATACTTTCTCACGCTTCTGTACATTACTGGCCAATAGAACCTTCTCCTAATTCTGTCGTAGGTTTTTTTTTGCAAAACCCAGATGTCCATCAGTGGGTGCGTCGTGCAAGTCCCCCAAGATCTCCATTCGAAGGTGTCTTGGGATCACTAACAGTAAAGGTAGGCCAGTCGGGTCATAATTCTTTCTATAGAGGATCTCACTGACAACCTCGAACTTGTTGTCTTTCCTGGCGGGTGACGGCTGAGATATCTCCTTGATTATTCCTGTAATGTAAGGGTCTTTCTCTTGTTTTTACTGATGTCGCTCAAAAGGAAAAGTGTGGGGACGTCGTCATTGAAAACCTTTTCCGTATTTTCAATGGAATTTCTTGACAGACAGTCGGCGTCCTTGTGCATTCGCCCTGTCTTGTAGACAATTGAAACGTCGTACTCCTGAAGTCTCAACGCCCACCTCGCTAATCTACCTGCCGGATCTTTAGGATTGGTCAACCAGCACAGAGAATGATGGTCAGTTATAACTTTGAAGGGGCGTCCAAACAAATAGGGCCTAAATTTTCCAATTGCCCATACTATGGTGAGACATTCCCTCTCCGTGGTAGAATAGTTTTTCTCGGACTTTAAAAGGGTACGTGAAGCATAGGCGATGACCTTATCACCGTTCCCTTGCTTTTGTTCAAGCACGGCACCTATTCCATATCCGCTGGCATCTGTGTGTAGTTCAGTTGGAGCGTCATCATCGAAATGTCCCAATACTGGTTTTGACGTCAAGGCATTCTTCAGTTTTTGAAATGCTCTCTCTTGGTCTGTGTTCCATTGAAACTTTGTTCCTTTAGATAGTAGCGAATTGAGGGGCCGCGCAATATCTACGTAGTTCTTAATAAACCGCCTATAATTAGATGACAAGCCAAGGAAGCTTCTTAGCTGCTGTAAGTTCTTAGGGATCGGGAATTGACTGACCGCCTTAATCTTATCATCATCTGGTCGGATTCCATCCTTATTCACCTGGTGTCCAAGGATCTTGATGTTGCTGGCTCCAAAAGAACACTTTCCGGGATTGAGCTTCAGCCCAGCTCTCTTGAAACAATTCAGGACCACCTCTAGTCGTCTCAAATGATCTTGAAAATTATTCGCAAATATAACGACGTCGTCCAAGTAACACAAACATGTCGTCCATCGCAGGCCCTTCAGGAGATTATCCATCATCCTTTCGAAAGTTGCGGGCGCTTTACACAGCCCAAAAGGCATGACCTTAAACTCAAAAAGACCGTCCGGTGTAATAAAGGCAGTCTTTTCTCGATCAGCTTCATCAATGCCAATTTGCCAGTAGACCGCTTTAAAATCAATTGTGGAGTAGATATTCGCCCCCCTCAAGCAATCAAGAGCGTCATCAACTCGCGGCAATGGATAGACGTCTTTTTTCGTCATCTTATTCAAACCTCTGTAGTCCACACAAAAGCGAACAGACCCGTCTTTCTTTCTTACTAGAACGACCGGTGAGGCCCAAGGACTCTCAGAGGGCTGAACGACTCCCATTTCCATCATTCTGTCAACTTCTTCTTGAATTTCCTTCCTTTCAGAAGGTGAGACCCGATACGGCATCTTTTTTGATGGTTTGGCGTCGCCTGTATTTATCCTGTGCTTAGTAATTATCCTAGAAGTAGTTCTATCGATCGGACCGAACACTTCCGAAAAATTTTCAAGAAGCTCCAGAGGTTTGGTCTTGTGAAGCAGAGGAAGCTCAGGAGAAATGCAGGCCGAGATTTGTTCCATTCTCATAAGCTGCTCGGAGCTCCCGACTTTAAAAAAATTTCTTCGCGACACTCGAAATTGGTTATCCTGATGGGTGACTTGGCACTTTTGGACTCATTATTCAAATGATTTTCCATGATTGGGCAAACTTCTTGCGGCTGGACCCTGAATAAATGAGCTAGGCACATGCCCGAAGGGATTGTTTTCGGATGCTTGCTAAAATTGGTCACCCAAAGATACGCTTGGCCATGCCATATGGTAAGGTAGGACGATGGTACAAATAGTTCTTTCTCCAAAAAAGTTGCCTCGCACCTTCAACTGCGCAATTTTTAATCCCAGTTACGCTAGGCGTCCGGGTCAATACCCTCTTGGTACACTTTGGAGGAATGATGTCGTCCGATGCTAAGTGAAGTTGTGCCGCGGATTGGTCCTCATTTAACGTCTCTGAAAACGAAATTTCGGAATGACCACAGTCAATAACTGCTTTTGAAGACTCGAGAAAATCCCATCCCAAAATGGCTTCGTGGCTGCAATTTGGAAGAACGAGAAATTCGAAGATCCGCTGAAGACCATTTATTTCTACTCTTAGGCGACATTTTCCTAGTGGAGCAACAAAACGATTGTTTGCGACCCTTAAAGTTATGTTCGGGCTTTCAAACATTATAGCTTTCATCGACTTTCTAAAATTGCTGGAAACGACCGAATATGACGCCCCTGTGTCAATGAGAGCTTCGACATGACGGCCATTGATACTCACCCACATGTAGTTATCGTCTAGGTCGGCTCGCGTCTGTGGAGGCTTTAAACAATGTCCGACCTTACCTCCCTTACAGGCCGTGCTCCCTAGTTTTCCTGCACGTCTCTAGGAGATCGGCTAGGAGTCCGGTCTGGCGATCTAGAATAGCGACGTCTTGTCATCGGTCTCCCGCGTCCAGGATAGGGAGAAGAACTTCTTGGTAAATTGCGTCGAGGAGAGTTGTTCCGATCAGAATGTTCCATATGCGGCGTCATAAAGTCGGCCATATAGATGGATCCGGGTCTTCTACGGCCATAATAAAATCGGTTTTGGGTCCTACTTGGTTCGTTCTCATCACGGTCGCGGCGTCGATCCCAACAATGCTTTGCGACATGTCCCGGTCTATTGCTATAAAAGCATATGGGAATGTTTTCTCTGGTGCGGAATTCGTCCGTTTTCCTTCTCACCGCTTCCCCTGCATTTTGTTGTCCACTTCGGAAATTCTTGACCGCCCTTCCGGAGTGGAACACTGGTGCTTTGTCAATGGGTGCTAGATTTCGTTCGACTAGCTGCCAAACTCTATCTTCTAATCCCTGCGGAGGAGGAAGCTTATCTAGTCCATTCGGAACAGATCGAAGCTCCTCCCTGATGATCTCTCTGATCATTTCCTTTAAAGGGTGGTACTAATTTTCATTAATCGCCGAAACGGTGGGGATTCTCTCAAATCTAACCCTGCTGATTCTACTTTTATTTAGCTTTTCAATACGCCGGCAGTGTTGAGTGAATTCCCCGGTCGTTGTCACTTCAATTGCAGGAAGGGCCCGGTAAATGTTTTCAGCCACTCCTTTCATGAGGTGGCCAACCCTGTCCTCCTCCGACATGTTCGGGTTCAGTTGTCGACAGAGGTTCAGCACGTCCTGGATGTAGAGTTCGACCGACTCGTCTGGCTTTTGCGCTCTTACCTTGAGGGACGATTCAATCCTTCTGGCGTAGTCTTCTTTATCACCGAACGTTCTGGTGAATTCTTCTTTAAACGTATTCCATGTCGTGATGCTTTCCTCCACGTTGTCGCACCAGCATCTCGCTGCTCCTTCCAGAAAGAAGACTACATTGGTCAAGCACATTGATTCGTCCCATCCATTGTAGGCAGCAACGCGGCTGTAATCTTTCAACCAGAAATGGGCGAGTTCAGAACCTTTTCCGGAGAAATTCGGGGGGTTTCTTGGTTGTTGCAGATATGTGAAAGATGCCGGCTGCACATGCGGCTTTTCTTTTTCTTTCACCATTTCGACCAAGAGTGGTGGCAAACTTTGTAAACGTCGGCTTCTTCTCAACTTGCCGTCCAGGTTAAAATAATAGAAGGGATTGGCCCGGCGTCTCCACCAGATGTAGTGTTGGAAATCAGGCCAGCCGTTGGTTAGGATGAACTTTTGTTTAATTTACTTGGAAGTTAACAAAGATGAGAACCAGACGCTGCTGATCCTCAAGTTTTACTCAAAACGACTCTCTCGAGCCATAACTATATATATTTTTTTAAAAAAGATAATTATTTACATAATTTTAGCTATTTACAATCACAACAGATTTACATAATTTCTAGCCGATGTTTTAACTCGTTTCAATATAATCTTACCTTTTAAAAAATATTCATCGTGTAAACAAAATACACGTAAAATTATTAACCAATCAAATTAATTTATCGTCGAATAGTGCGCTGACAAGCGGTAAAAGGCTGGAACTAATGGTTTTTAGTTTTACATTTAAAAAAAAGCACATTAACATTTTTCATTTTTTTGAATAGCCTATATGTTAAAAGAAATCTTCAGCTACCTATATGCGAAATTTCATAATGATTGATTCTGTAGATTTTGCGCAACGCGATAACAAACATCGATTTTGAATTTCATTTTTATAGATATAAGGATAAGGATTTAAACACTGAGAATATTTCAATGCAAACGAACATATATTAAAGGTTCTCCAGCAAATTCTGTTAACAACTCTAGACACCTTTAATGACACCTTTTTGAAATATAATTACAGACTTTAGCAACTCTAATTATTCTAATTTGTGGCGGGAATATCTTATTTTTACTTTTTTTGCAAAAGTCCTTTTTTGTCAAACGAAATAATTAGGGTTAATTGCGCCACATCTGAAATCGACTAAACAAAGAGATATAATTTAGCATTAAAATTTTTATTTTTAGTTGAAATGTGAAATTTCAAAGGTTTTGTTTGATAAGTTGCATAACTCTCTTTTTTATTTGCCGGTCTGTTTTTTATTAAAAGGCTTAAAAATGAAATAGACGTTTGTATTCTGAGTAATATTTTATAAATTACTTTTTTATGAATATATAATTAAAAACCAATAACTAATAAATTGAGTGCTATGAGTGCTAATAGTTTGAGCCTAAAATTCTAATTTTAAACTACAAAGAATAGCGATAGATAAATGTGAAAATATTCATTGAATTACGTCATCTAATGGGTGTTTATAGACAAACTCATATAAATTATAATATAAAATTCATTGCCCACATACATTAATTATATAGTTTTATATTAATGGGAATTTCTTCACAAAATGTAAATGCGTCATAGAATGAATACACTTTTTTCAAGAATTAAAAATAAAATATTGAACACTATAAAGAAATTGTGTTTGGCTGGGATTTATTTAGAAAGTTTGCAGTCGACTGTGATAAGAATTGGAGGAGCCATTTCACGCCATATCGAATATAAGGAACCGATAAAACGGTTTTCCAAAATCCATGTCTGAGATTTTTCTATAAATCTCTTCCAAACGATAATCGGCAACGATTTTGGTTTTCCTGTACAAAAATAAAGTGGAAATTTCAGGGATATATCATCATTTGAAATGCATTTTGATTTATAACTATCTTTGACCTTACACCACTACTTCACATAATTCGTAATTATTATTGGAAATTAGAAAATATTATGCCAAAAAAATGAACACTATTTCAATAGAATATCTTATTTTTATATAATATTTTTTGAAATTTCCTTTTTATTTAGGCTTAACTTTTTTTTTTAATTCTGGCATTTGAAAATTTTTCTCATTTCTAATATTATTTTTCAAGAAAATGTAAAATTCCTAAATTAAAGAAAATATTTTAAATAATGTTTTATTTAAATTCGCACAAAATTTTCTAGATATAATATTTTATTCATGAGCTTTATATATAAACTTATTGTTAGCACGTTTTCTTTGAAGTTTCTTCTAGAAAGAACGAGCTGACTCAATTCGATTTAATTGATTTATTTCAAACAACAAAAGAGAATTACACTACGATTTAATGCGATTTAGTTGTATTTATAACACAAAAGAAAACAGAAGAAGAAGAAAAAAACAACTAAAAGAATGATGATAAGTAACAATAAAATTCTATGAATATGAATTATAATTAATTAATAAAATACAATAATAATAATAAAAAAAACCTAACACTTATAATATTCGATATCTTCCAATTTATATATTAATATAAAGGAAGATATCCTAATAAAAAGTTGAATATAAAGAGGTTTTATAAATTTTATATCATTATATATATATTTTTCAAATAACTTCAAGATTCGACATATTCTTTTTTTTTTTTTTTTTGCTTATCCCTAGTACACGTGGTACAGGCCATTATAATCATGGTGGGTAGTTAGCGACTTCTTTTTTACTGTAAGCGCACCACATGTATACACATGTGAAAAGCAGTTCTACTTTGCACTTACAAATGTGCCAGAGCCCCGTTTGGTTACTTGCACTCGCTGGTGGGGTTGGACTTTTGCAAGAATCGGGGGGCCATTGGAGCATTTTTTTAAAACAGAAAAAAGTGTCCAATGCGGGATTCGAACCCGGGTCGTAGTGGTCGAAAACTAAACAGTTTAACCAGTCTTTCACCGATCCTTCTCGACATATTCTAAATAAATAAAACCTTGAACAAAAAAAATCTAACTCAAAAGATACTTTTGATGAATGAATGAAGACGACATTTTAAAAAATCATCTGATTGAAAATTGATGCTAGATAATATAGAAAATTCAAAACGAGATAGGCATAACGTTTTATAAAAAATATACATTGATTTAAAGGTAAAATCATCCATGAAGCTTTTTACCAAGCGTTAACAGTGTTATTAATATATCTTCCTCAAATATTATATGACTTCTATGATTTTATTTTGCCTGGTATCGCCCAATGCATAATTTATGAGATCTGGGGAAAGATAGATGACCTCTTTTGCAGACGAATTTATGTTGATAAATTACCTTTAGAGCAACATTGATTCCTTAATGTAACCCTTTGTATTGATCAGTTTAAAGTTGACTTTTAACTTTGGCCTCAAAGTTCTATCGATTTATTGGAGGTTGGGATTTAGAGTTAAAATTAATCATTTTTTGTTGGTGGTGTTGTTTACTAGTCAAAGTCACCTCTGAATAGTTAGTTCTTGTGTTGACGATATTGTTGGTTTAATCTGGGGTTGTTGATATGATGTTAGTGCACTCTCCATTTTAAACACACAGGCCCTGGGCTCCAAATCTGCATTGAGTAGTTTCCATTGTCAAATATTTAGCAAAATAAGTTCTTTACCTTCAAGAATAGATTTAAACAAAGCATGTTTATCTATTTTCTTTGTGTGTGGAATTCGAGCACGCTTATACCGGTTGATAATCCACAACACCAGTTTAGAATGTTTAAGCTGATTTCATAACTCCCCTCGTAGGATGTGATGAACTCGTAGCCGGCCCTGTACTGATGAGTCATAGCCTGAAACTACAGTATACAGGTTTTAGGCCTTAGTCAGAGTTTCCTCTAGCTTGTGTTGTACCATTATCACCGATCTGAGTCTGCGCAAAGATGCTCAAGTATTGTTTTGATGCGCTTGTAAATGGAGATGTTCCCTCTTTTGGTAATTTGATGCATTAGCGCGCGATCTGTATTAAAAAATTGAAACTATTTTATACGCGTGATTTTTTTTTAAATGGAAAAATTTTCTACTGTCTTTTTAATGCAATGATAAATTTCATCAGTGGTGAACCCTCCCAGCGGTTTCGCCAGCTTTGGTAATATAAGGATTATCATTCTCTCTCAATTTTACATTTTATTTATAGATATTATATTACTTCAATAGCATTCCCAATTATTGCACGATTTCAACTCCACCAGTATGTGCAAGTAACCAAACAGGACTCTGGCAACTTATAAGTCTAAATGTTGAATTTCTTCTACATGTTAAAAAATAGGATGAATTTATAGTATAAGCAGAGTTGCAGACTTCTACATTCCATAAGTGTCGTGGCCTGTATCACCAGGGATAAATTAATAAAATGGCCTAAAATAGCGTGATCCAGAACATAGATGAGAAGTTCATGAAAACAGCTTGTTGCAAGTCAATGCGAGTAATCCAACGGGACACTGGTTCCTTGTGAATATAAACTGATTTTACTACTATTGCAACTTGGACCAGGAATCCGTAGACATGTTAAAATTAAAAAAAAAACAAGCGATCTTCGAGTGTATAAACGGCTCGTGTTGACTTGCTTTTTGATCGCTAATACACGACTACTGATTAGTCACTTATTGGCGACTAAATGGTCATTCAAATAATCGCTCAAATTTTCGAAAGCTGATTTATTATTGAAGGTTTAGTAAAGCCACGGATTGCCAGGCCTAGCTGTGATATTAGTCAGATATCATCTAGCACAATATTCTATTTTTATTTAACTTAAAATATTATACATTTATATACACTCATGGACAAAACTTAAGAAATTTGTACCTTTCAGCGTGTATATCGAGATTCAGACAATAACTTTTGAAAGCTACTTGATTCACAGTAACCTTGTTTGAAGACTCATGAGATAATCAAATGTGAACAAAATTTCCTGTCTCCATGGAAAAAACAGACGACTAGTGACATCAAAGACTTTCCACTTCCTTAAGCCTTGTCCAAGAGTGTATATCTCTGTGTTTAAATGGATATATATTGTATTTAATATATCAATATATTTATTTTTAAGACTCTGTATATTTATCTGTATTTATTATAAATAAATGGAATCGCCGATTGCAACGGTTCATTTGGATGAGGAAAGCTAAGACTATGACGCGGATGATTCCACACTCGTCATTTTAGTGAAACGCTAACCTTGACGTTTGCGCGGTGGAATCTGTGGCCATTGGACATGCGTCGGACCTGGAGGCTATTGTTGAGTTCTGTGGGGCTGGAGTATAGGGGCTCTATTTATGCTTCTTTCCTGTTGTAAATCTGTATAAGACTTGTTGTCTTAATAAAGCTGTATGAGTTGTGTGTGTATTTATTATAAATACAAAATTAAATTCAGATTATTTCGATTAATATATTAATATTGGACGAATTATATGTGAATCACACACCATTTCGATAGCTCAGAGAAGAAATCGTTCAAATTGATAACGACGTCAAATCAGCTTTTAATCCAGGATCGCCTCTGAATCAACACAAATATTTATATATTATGAGAATTTTGATGCTACTTTTTCAATTAAAATAGCCTATATCTAAATCTCACTGTAATATTTCAAAAAATGAAATTTGGAATTATTTAAAAAGTAGTTTCAAAATTTTCATATATTTTGTTTTATGGAGGCCGTAATAAAATGCTGTATATTATAGGTAAAAAAATATATACCAAAAATGTATATATGTGATAATTTGTATATAACAATATGTAATCCCACCACAATCAATGCAATGTATCGTTAAAAGTTTTAAATAAAAGTTAGGCTTCGCGAAAAGAGAGAACGGCAATTACCAGGATTGCATCATCCAGGAAGTAAAGGTCACTACCCAGGAACCATAAAACTAAAGTTCAAAGACCTTCTTCTTCCTGGAAGATGGCAATCATGACGACAATGGAGGTACCAACAACCAATCACAGTTAAGCATGAATAACTAAGAACCAATGATAGGTAACCACGTAGGACGATCCCATCCAATGAGAAGCCGAGAGAGTTAACGAGGAAGATATCGGACTAAAAGTTAAGTAGTAGGCAGGCGTCCAGGCTAGAAGCAATGCGTGCTCAACTCCGACTCCAACCAAGGTAATATTTTCTTCGATTATGTGAAAGGCAAGGTACCTCCAGTCACAACTCTCCCTCTCTCTCCCTTATCGCGAATGTCTAGATTCTATCCCATCCTGGTTTTGTCTCGTTATTTCCCCTGTGGAACCCTACCATTCAACCAACGGCTGCATCATCAATCATCAACCACCACAAGTCACTAATCCTACAGTAAGTCAACAAGATCGAGTATTATTATAGTGAGTCGATAGGATCTAATCGATATATCACATAGAAAGTCGACACGATCCCAAATCGTAATCTCACATATATATTATTTTATTTTAAATAGCTCATTTATAGAGACAAAAGTATATATTGTCACCGAGGGAAAATGGGGGAAGATAAACATGATGATGACAATTTACTTTGATCAAAATAATTGCAAATTATTAATAAAAAATAAAAGAGACAATAAGGAAGTATGCTGAGTAACACTATATTATGTTATAAAGCTCTTATGAAAGCTGTGCTCCATGGCTTGCTAAAATATTGTTGATGACATGGGTATATCTTTTACGTATTTCGGTCAAGGTTTGAAAGTAGCCCATAGTTTATTTATTTATTTGTTTTTGCGGCGTGAAAGGAGGCCTTGTAGTCATATAGCACCTATAGGAACATAGTATTATTGGAGGGAAGTCTTGACTTGAGATGGACGGTATTTATGTACCAAAAGTAGCACCCTCCCTTTAAAAACGCATTTGGTTTATCACCCTCTGCAAAACGTAATGGTGGTGATGAAAAATGAGACACAACACACCAGTTTTTAAAATTTCTGACAAAAATCCAACCTGTTTACCTTGTACAGGAGCGGCTTCGATTTCATGACACCCTACAAGAAGAGCTATGATTGGGTCGAATTTGCTTCTAGTGTTAGGGCCGACTTTCAGGGAAATATACAGCATAAAGCTCTATGAATAAGAAATTTATTTTCCTCCGATTTACCCAGACTAATCTAGGTGCACTAGGAATTTTTTTTTTAAATATAACTTAAAAATAAAAAAGAAATTGAAACAACAAAATCTTTCATAAAAAAAGTCAATTTTGTTAATTTCCAGCTTGAATACACATTTACATGATTCTGTCTTTTGCCCTTCTCCTCTTTTCATTTTTATATTTTTACCTATGTTCCGCATATATGACACGTAACCGGCGAAGCTTTTGCGTGAACCTTTTTTGTTTATAGCCTTTCATTGTTTAATAAAAATAAATACTTTTCGCATTTTCAAATATATATATATATATTATTTAGAAATGCCTATTTTGGATCATAAAGTTTTATTTCCGATATTTCGTGTGGCAACTCGCCAAACCTCTTCGGGGAACAAGATTGTTTTGATAAGAAGTTTGGCGAGTTGCCACACGAAATATCGGAAATAAAACTTTATGATCCAAAATAGGCATTTTTAAATAATATAATATATGGATTGCTCTATTTTTAAACATATATATATATATGTTATATTAAAATAATTTATTTATAATGTTCAATTAAAATATTTTATTTAGAATTATGTTAAAGTGTTATTTTATTTAAAATTATGTCATAAATATAAATACTCTGTTTAAATCGACCGCCAGAGGTCATGCTTCCCATATAAAATCTCATTGTTGTTCTTCCCCGTTGGTCGGCTCAAACATGTTTGTAATTATGTAAATATAATATTTTGTTTTATTTATTCTTAAGCCTTAAGCCAGGCGGTACTTGTACAAAATTATGTTTTTAATATGAATTCATTTCTGAGCTCAATAAAGCAATATCTGATCAAGACCATTTTATTATTATTCTTTCAAGAAATTTAGCCACGACTGCACCACCATTACAATAATCCTCAACATGATCCAAAATATCAAGCAGAAACTCAAAAAACATTTTTTTTATATAAATATAATATATATATATATATATATATGTGGCAATATCGTTGCGGGGTTTCTTGTTGTTGGATGCGAATGATGAGATTTGGTTGAAGCGCAGTCGTTTGAGTGGAAGTTGCAGCATACAGTTAGGAATAATCAGGACACGTGATTGAGTTGGAAAATAAGAGGCAACTGTGTTGGAGGGAAGAAAGCTTGAGAAGAGTTGAGCGATTTGACTTATTAATTAGTTGATCACATGGCGATGATGAAATGAGCGGAGAGAGATATCTCTAGAGTAGATGTTACCTTGTTGGAAGCGAAGGAGCACTGTCCGAACTCGGCGAGAGCCAGTGAACCCTGTAGGTGTTGTTCCTATGAGAGCTCAAGCGTAACTACTCATTCTTGTTTTCCGATTTAACACCAAGCCTCAGTTTCTCTCTGATTGGTCGAGAGATGTCACATGATCTTTTCCTATTGGTTGACCTACTTAAGGTACTGTCTTTTGATTGGCCCGCGGTTTCCTTTGATATTAGTTACGCCCGGCGTGGGTCAGGAAGTCTCGTGTTTATTTGACTTTATTTACTTCCGCGGCTATCAAAATACATCCTGCTTTGTCAGGAAGTATTGAATGCTAGCTTTAACATTTATAACTTCTGGTCATTAGAGACGCCCTGTTTTGTCAGGATGTATTGAGTGTATCTTGGCTAAAATAACTTCTGCGGTCACTAGAGACGACCGGTCTCTGCCCCTGCAATATTGACACAGGGGTGCCCAGAATAATCGTGCCAGCCTTAGGTCTACTTCCTATATCTTAATGCTACTTGCTTCCCTCCAGTTACCTTGTTCTTTATTAAGTCTTCGAAAATCATACATGGTACATACATAGTGGGTCGGGGTTGCATTTAATTATATACAAATTATGACAGATGCGCCCCCTACATGTGAAGAATTCAAGAAGGGGTTAGCCTGAGAGAATTCTGAAAAATGAAAAATAATTTTGTGGGAAAATTAGTTGTGGGTATTGAGGGGCTATATACAAGCATTGCTGGTGACATAAAAGTAAGATAGAATGGGGTTGATGATATAGGTTGAGTATAATTAATAGAAATCAAAAAATTTTTTAATTGTAAGAAATCAATGAATGTTATGGTACATAGTGGGCAAAAAGAAAATGCGCCTAAACGAATTCTACTCGAGATAAGAGATGATATCGAGGGAGTTCTATTAAGGCTTTTGAAATCAAATAAAAATAATATAAAAATAGTTGAATGAAATAAAAATTGAATGTGTTTGGTTGAAAAAGAAAAATATTTTGTTGCATGATGACAAAGACAACTGCTTAGTTACTTTTTTGCTCGACTTTTGAGAAAAGAAATCGAGGAAATTTCATAAGGCGCTTTGAAATCAAAACAAAATAAAATAAGAGTAGTTGAATGAAATCAAAATTGAATGTGTTTGGTTGAATGGTGAGAAAAAAAAAAGAAAAATGCCTAACCATATTCTAGCTCGAAATTGGGAATGAAATCGAAGGAATTCTATTAGGTCTTTTGAGAAATCAAAAATAAAAATAAAATAAAAGTTTTTTGAGCGAAATCAAAGTTGAGTGCTTGGTTGAATGGTGAAAAAAAAAAAAGGAAAAATGCCTAATTACTTTTTTGCTTGAATTTTGGAAAGGAATTCGAGGAAATTTCATAAGGTCTTTTGAGAAATCAAAATAAAAATAAAAATAAGAGTTGAACGAAATCAAAGTTGAGCGTTTGAAAAAAAAAATGAAAAATAAAAAGGTTTCAACAACAAAGGGTGATTTAATGTTTTTAGTTTAATCGAAAACCAGTGGGTTTTCGTTGATAATTGAGTTGTGGCAATATAAGTCAAGTGGTAAATAGAATGATAATTGATAAGTGAAAATGATAATATAAACTAATTGGTAAATAAAATGATAGTTAATGATTAAAATTGATAATAAGTTGAATAAATTGATAAATTGATTAAATATTTAAATTTTAATTGAGAGAAAATAATGGAAATGATTGATATGAAAAATAAGGTGTATTGGTTGGAACCCTTTGGTATCTACATGCCCTGATCTACATGTATTGGTTGCTCCATTTTGCCCTATAAATGTTTTACTTGCTCATTATGCCCTATAAAATTTTTGTCTCGTCTGTAGCGACACTTAGGTGAAAAACGTGATTCTAGCCCTCAAGTGTGTTTATGCTGTGTGTACAGGAGACATGGAAATCTATATAACCTTTATGTGTAATTTTTTGTCTTTGTGTGTGTGTTGTGAAAAATGTTAGAAGTCGGTTGTGTAAGAGATGTGTGAGCTAGTTCTAGGTGTTGTTTCGTGGATGTGTAATTGGGTGGTAAAAATCGATATGTAGACTCGAACTGGAATCAAAACCGGTGGCATAGTGAGGTTCCCAGTCGACCTCAATAGGGGATCTTCTCCTTGTAATTAGAGATACGGAAGTGGGGTGTGTCGGGCAAACGAGAGGGAGGGAAATTGGAGATCGGACGAAGGCGCTCCGCTTTGTTTACAGAGGCCGAATTTAACCGCAGCGGACTATACTTCCTGTCGTGGTGTTTCGAATCCTCATTTCCTGCCGTCTATTTATTTTGGGGTGTGGCTCGGGGCTTGTTTTTGGAGCGTGGTTTCTCCGACATTGTTTGGTCATCTTTTCAGTTACTGCTATCTCTTCGGAGTTTATTTAGATTTTCTGCGAGGATGGTTCCTAGAATTAGGAGAAGTTTTATAAATGCTTGTCCAAAATTAAAAACTGCTTGTCCTAGATTAAAAACTACCTCTTGTAGTTCGAAGATTTTCTGAGCGGGCATGGCATAGATAAACAGGTAATTAATGACTAAAATTGGGATACAGTTGTACGGTAGAACTAATAAACAAAGGATAAAAATCAGATGAAAGATAGGATATTGCCCCATGTTCGTCCACATTTTTGTAACTGGGGACTCTGAAATATTTGCTTGAACCTTATGAATTGTAGAATTTGAATGATTGGTAGGTTCGCCGTTCTCCCGTTTGATATCTTTAGGGGGGTGGTGTGATATGATTGAGTTGGTTGTCAGGTTTGCAGTTTTTAACATCGGGGAAGAGTGATGTAAATCGTCTTGTTGCAAAAATGGCAGGGTCTAAATGCTTGAAAGGTTCGCTGCTGGTGGGTTTGAACCTTACTGACTCTGTTGGGAATAATTCGGGTGTTAAATGTTTGAAAGGAAACGTGTAATTGGGGTTGTGCTTTATATGATAGGTGTTAACGGCGGGTGGTGATATATAATGGATTTTTTCTGTATACAGTTTAAGTTTGTTGACGTGGATTGTGTCAGTGTCTCTTTGAAGTGGTTGATTTGGTCGATCTATGCGGACCACATTTGGTGAAATAATTTCTAATATTGTGTGAGGTCCTGTGAAATATGGCGCAAGTTTCCCTGTATTTGGGTGGTGATATAATTTTACTAATACTAGATCACCTACTTCGAAATGTGGTTGCTTGTGTCGTTGGTCATAAGTGTTTTTGTCTTGTAAATGTTTGTTTTGTGTGCGTGTGTGTGCAATTTTTCTAGCTTTGTCGATATCTGGGTACGGTGTGTTATGATTAGAGATTTCTGGGGGTAGGATACCAAACATTAAGTATATGGGTGGAAAACCTGTGGTAGAGTGGGGTGTCTTGTTATATATAAGTGTAACCTTCTTGACCAACTTGGTCCATGCGACCTTAGGATTTTCTAGGTGTAATAACCTAAGTTTTCCCGTGAGGGTGGCGTTCAGGCGTTCACATAGACCGTTGGCCTGTGGATTGTTGCTGGTTGTGAGCAATGGGTGAATATTTCTATTAAGTAGGAAACTACGAAATTTGGGTGAAGTGAAGGCAGGGGCTCTATCCGTAAGAAGGCGTTTTGGAGAACCATCCTGGAATACTCGTTTAAGTACCTGTTGGTAGGTGGTGGTACTGGTGGATTTAGATGGAAAAGCCCACGCGTAGCGTGAAAAATGATCGACTACCACATGGAGGTATATCTTGGTGTTGCCATATTTGGCAAATCCTGCTATGGTGTCCAGAGATAAAAGGTCGAAGGGTTCTTTAGATTCCGGAGGTTGACTTAATTCTCCGTAAGTGGGTCCTACTGGACGTTTTGTTAATTGGCAGGTGGGACAGGTCTTAACTTTTTGTTTAATATCTTTTGACATACCTTGCCAGTAATATTGTGTGGAGATAATTAGTGACATTTGGGAAATACCGGGGTGATTGTATTGTGTGTGTACTGTTTGTAAGAGTTGTTGTATGAGTGGTTTTGGAAGTATAATCTTGGTTACACCTTTTCGGGAAACTGTATGTAATCCATTATGATCAATGGTCAAACTAGACTCTTTCGATGGAGGAGGTTGGTGGGTCTTGATAAGAGTGGCGTCCAAGAATCCACAAAACGGGTTACGGGACAAGAGATCTGCTTCATATTGTAGTTTTCCCTTTATGTAGCGGACCTCATATTCGTAACTCGATAGTCGTAAACTCCATCGAAACAGTCTACCGGACGGGTTCTTGATGGTTTTCAACCACTGCAATGCGTGATGGTCAGAAAATATTGTAAACTTTCTGCCCATAAGATAGATGTGAAACTTCTCCACACTCTCAACGATTGCTAAGCACTCAAGTTCAGAGATGGAGTAGTTTTTCTCGTGTGGGCGCAATGTTCGGCTGAAATATTGAACTGGATATACGTTTCCGTCAGGGTGAACTTGTTTGAGAATGCCTGCTATACCGAGGGTGGATGCATCGCAATACACTTGGCATGGCAGACCTTCTTTGTAAAGGTGTAAAATGGGGTGTTGTGTGAGGTTTCCTTTCAGGTCAATGAACGCCTCTTGACAAGCTTCATTCCAGTTCCACACGACGTCCTTTTTGAGGAGATTGTTGAGTGGTGCTCGCAAGCGAGCGTATTCCGGAATGAATTTGTTATAGACGTTCACAGCGCCTAAGAAGGATTGTAGTGTTTTTCGGTTGTGTGGTTGTTTAATGGCGTGGATGATGTCGGTATTGCGTGTAAGTGGTGTAATTGTACCAGCTGTGATGGTGTAACCTAGAAAATTTATGGATTGCTTAAAAAATTCGCATTTCGCGAAGTTAAGTTGTAACTTCTCCGCTTCGCAAAAGGCGAAAAATTGTCGCAGGTGGTTTTGATGTTCCTCCAATGTGTTGGAGTAAATGATGAAATCATCAAAGTAATGTGCCACACAGTCAAGTCCGTGTCTCTGTAGGACCTGACTTATGGCTCGTTCGTAAATCTGAGGACTGGTTTTTAACCCGAAAGGTAATCGAGTGGGTTGGTATAATCCTTCAAAGGTGGCAAATGCTAACAGTGGTCGAGAATCGGGGTGTATTGGGACTTGCCAATACGCAGAGGATATGTCGGCCGTGGAGAAATATTTGGCCTGTGCGAGGCGGTCTAGGATATCCTCGATTCTCGGGAGGGGATGGACATCAGAGCTGATTAGTTCATTCACCTTCCTATAATCGATACAAAACCGTTTGGTCTTGTCGCGCTTAGTGACGAGGGTGACAGGGCTCGAGAAAGGTGAAAAAGATTGCTCTATGATGCCGTTCTCCAGCATTTGTTGTATTTGGTTACGGATTTCTTGTTGGTCACATATCGGAACACGATATGGACGTATGGTGATTATTTTTTCGGAATTCGTGGGTATTTTTACTGGTGGAATACGTAAGCATGGTACGTTGAATTTGTCCTGTGAAAAAATGTGAGTGTACCTTTGTAGAAGTGTTGTGAACTGTGGTGTATAATGAGTGTTAGGTGTTGTGTTGTAGTATGCATGTGGTAAAGGGTTTTGTTGTGTATTAGTGTGAGTGTCGAGTTCGTTGTGTGGGTTGGTCATGTGAGAGTTGTGCAACGGTGTGTGATCACCTATGTTTTTGGTATGCGAGTTATCCCGCTGTGTGGGTGTGTTTTGGACAGGTTCATAAGTTAAAGTTGTTGTGGTTTGATTATTTGAGGGCATGTAAAAAGGGCAATTGGCTTTAATGAAAAAGGGGCATGTAGATAAGTGGGGTTTTCTCAATGAATGCACGCAATGGTTGTCATAGGCGGAAAGTTGGGATGTGGGGAAAATTTTTTGTGACATCGCCTGACATTGCCAGTATGTGCATACATTGGACACATGATTAAAATGGTAGGAAAGGGTAGACAATGGGGCGCCCAGCTGGAGTATAGTGCATTTATTAAAATCTATGGTTAATCTGAATTTATGGAGGCTATTGATACTAAGAATTCCAAATGGCAATGGTGCATTCACTACATGGAAATTCTCCTTTCGTGATATTTGTCCTATTGTCAGTGGGATAGATAGTTTACCCATGGTTTTTGCAAATCCGTTTAGGGTTTGGAGGTGTAGTGAATGTCCCTCAAGGGTTAAATTAGGCAGGTGGGTTTTTAGCATATGATAAATACTATATGGCACTATACTCAGGCTGGCGCCTGTATCAATTAAAAAGGGGCATGATACATTAGGGGTTAGAAAAAGTTTGACAGTCAGTTGGTTTAGGGATCCTACCTCAGTCTCGAAAGGGCTGCCCGGCTGAGGTGTCTCTGGCTTGACTTGGTTGTGATGAAGTCGGAACTGGTGATTTTGGGACCGTTTGCACTGTCCGGACTTTTTCGTGGGTCGTCGGGATTGGTCGACGTCGGCATTCGCTGTGCCAGTGTCTCGCGCCGCAGAACTTGCAGTTGGACGGCGGAAGAGGTGCATTCCATGCACCTGGGCGTCGGGATGTGCTGTGGTACGGACCCGACATTGTGGGTGGTTGATCTTCTCTGGATCGCGTTGTCGGTGCACTGGGCCCGTGGATCCGCTGTACCAGTCGGAACCATTCTCCTAGGTTCTCGGGAGGTACTACGCGGACTAGGCGCTGGTCGTTGAATGGCAGTCCTTCTGTCAGTGTCTCGAGGATCACCTCTTGTGGAAGTCCTAGTTGCAATCCCATGGCGGTTTTCTCCCGGTAGTAGGTCTCTAAGTTGGCTTGTCCAGTGAGTTTCATGGCGAAATATTTCGCAAAGGATGCTTCGCTTGATTCAGGGTAGAGATCTAGGAGGGTTTGTCTCACCTGGAAATAACTCCGGTCGGCCAATCGAAGTTTCCTGAAGAGCTCCAGGGGTTGTCGCACCAGGTAGTTTGGCAGGCGCAGTAATTTTTCTTGTTCTTCCATGGATGCGTCTTCCATTTTTCGGTCGAACGTCTGGAAAAACTGTGTCGCGCTGTATGTGCCGTCGAAAGGCGGGATCGCCGATTCCGCTCCATCAGAAATTTTTACCCGGGTCAGAAGCGTTGACAGCTGATTGACGGCGTCCGCTAGGGGCGCAGTTGTCTCGCTCGTCTCTCTTACTTCCTGCCTCCCTTCCGTTGTTGTTTCCATCGGGCCGTCCGACTTTACGCCTGTGGGATCCTGATTTAATTCCATCTCACTATCCTGTCGACTTAACCGTTCTGTGGCAATATCGTTGCGGGGTTTCTTGTTGTTGGATGCGAATGGTGAGATTTGGTTGAAGCGCAGTCGTTTGAGTGGAAGTTGCAGCATACAGTTAGGAATAATCAGGACACGTGATTGAGTTGGAAAATAAGAGGCAACTGTGTTGGAGGGAAGAAAGCTTGAGAAGAGTTGAGCGATTTGACTTATTATTTGTTGATCACATGGCGATGATGAAATGAGCGGAGAGAGATATCTCTAGAGTAGATGTTACCTTGTTGGAAGCGAAGGAGCACTGTCCGAACTCGGCGAGAGCCAGTGAACCCTGTAGGTGTTGTTCCTATGAGAGCTCAAGCGTAACTACTCATTCTTGTTTTCCGATTTAACACCAAGCCTCAGTTTCTCTCTGATTGGTCGAGAGATGTCACATGATCTTTTCCTATTGGTTGACCTACTTAAGGTACTGTCTTTTGATTGGCCCGCGGTTTCCTTTGATATTAGTTACGCCCGGCGTGGGTCAGGAAGTCTCGTGTTTATTTGACTTTATTTACTTCCGCGGCTATCAAAATACATCCTGCTTTGTCAGGAAGTATTGAATGCTAGCTTTAACATTTATAACTTCTGGTCATTAGAGACGCCCTGTTTTGTCAGGAAGTATTGAGTGTATCTTGGCTAAAATAACTTCTGCGGTCACTAGAGACGACCGGTCTCTGCCCCTGCAATATTGACACAGGGGTGCCCAGAATAATCGTGCCAGCCTTAGGTCTACTTCCTATATCTTAATGCTACTTGCTTCCCTCCAGTTACCTTGTTCTTTATTAAGTCTTCGAAAATCATACATGGTACATACATAGTGGGTCGGGGTTGCATTTAATTATATACAAATTATGACATATATATATATATATATATATATATATATATATATATATTCTCTTCAATTTTTCTTAGCTATTCTCTTTTCCGCATTTCCATATTGATTTTATTTTGTAATTTTTAACAATAGTTAAATTATCTAATCAAAGAAAAGCATTATAATCTTTGAAATATTTAATTGTTCAGTTTTATAGCTTGTTAAACTGACATGACTTGATTTCAAAAATGTTTTTGTTATATATTTTATATATGTGATAATCTGAATTTAGGAATATGTAACCCCACCACAATCTATGCAATGTATCGTCAAAAGATTTAATAAAAGTAAGGCTTCGTGAAAAGGGAAAGAACAATTAACAGGATTGCATCATCCAGGAAGTAAAAGTCACTGCCCTGGACCCCCATAAAACTTAAGTTCAAAGGCCTTCTTCTTCCTGGAGGATTGCAATCATGGCGACAATTGGAGGTAATAAGCCAATCACCTTTAAGCATGACCAATTGATAGCGAATCATCAGAGAGCACGTGGAAGGATCTGCACCAATGAGAAGTCGAGAGAGTTAATGACGATGATCTCGGACAAAAAGTTAGAAAAGAAGGTAGATGACCGTGCTACGAGCTAGGTGTGCTCAACATAGGCTCCAACCAAGGTAGTGTCCGCTCCATCATGTGAAAGGCCAAATACCTCCAGTTAGTCTCATCAATATCCCTTCCGCAAGGTCTTATTTTTTTATCTCATCCAGGTGTGCTCGTTCTTCCCCTGTGGAAAACCACCATTCGACCAAGACTACGCCATCAATCCAATCATATCCACCCAACCACACAACTCGCCACGATTCGACAGTGAGTCCACAGCAATCCCACAGTAAGTCAACACCCCAAGTCGACACCGCAACCACAATTCGACAGAAAGTCGACAGGATTCGACATATATATTTTTTATAAATTACTTTAACTTATTAATATATGTATATGCATATATGTAAATATGTTAAATTGTCAGGTTGTCTGTTTATGTGGAGAAAAATCTCTAACGAAAATAAATAATTGAAATCAAAGCTAGATTGCTTTATAACTCAAAATTCACTTAGAGCCTATTTGAAATTTTGAAAAAAAAAAGTGTTCATATTATAAATGTGATATCTTGGGACCTCTGGGACCAGTGTTACCTGATGCTAGACCAAACTCGATGTCAACTCTACCGTGCAGTCGTGGTGGAAGGCGACACAGCTGGGCCAAAGGTGAAATAAGCAAACAGAGATTCCACTAAGAAGCGTCTGACGTCAAGAAGGAATGGGACGAGGAGAATTCTGACAGGAAAGGATTTACCTCTATCGGAGCGTCCGGTGCACTGGGACTGGAACGACGACTAACTAAGGACTGACTAACTGAGGGTCGGGACCTCCTTTTTATAGCTGAGCGGGTCCGAACAGGTCGCTGCCCTTTTCTGACGTAAACAGGGGGGAAAATTTTATTATCCAGGAGGCCACGACCTGGTAAAAGTTGGACTGGGTTTTGCTAGGCCTTCTTCTATTCTCACCTAAGCCTGATTAGTTTTAACCTTAATTTTCTCCGGTTAGTCTCCATTCCTTCTATCTGTAAAGTTGCTATACTTTATTAGATTCTTATGCGGTACAGATTGATGTTAGTTGAGGCTTTCTATTTGCAGTAAATAAGAAGTTATATACAGTCACGTGGTGGAACATGTGGTAGTAGATATCTAGACTATTTACAACAATCCCATGGTCTTAAATCATCACAGATGGCCTCGGATGTGAGAGGGTTCATATGGAGGGATTTAAGAGAGCGGAGTAGGAAGACTGTTATTAAGGAAGTAATTTTTTTAAAATTAATTGAAATGAGTTGGTATATAACATGGGGTTTATGTCTGTATATCCATAAGAGGTAATAAAGCATAAACAACTAATACTAAACATACAAGTAAAACAAAAATAGGAATAAAAGAATTAATAGAGAACATATAATGATGATAGGTAAAAATAAAAATGATTGGATGGGAAAATCATGAACTCTTCGTGATGGGCGTTAGAAAGGGTTGAGGGGTTAGTTATTACTTGGTTGAGGCAATGTCACTTTGACTCAAGTCCCATACCATTTAATGTGCACGGCGCGGAAAACCTAGGCCATGTTTCACATGTAAATTTAAGGACCGAATAAAGTTACAGTACCACAATCTAAAATTAAGATGAGGGTGATTGTTATGGGTTTTAGTAATTAGTCGTTAAGACGTACGCATGCAGGATAAATGAGGGCGAAGATCAGTGACCAGAAATCAAGGTTTTAATTGGAGTCGTCAGGGGCTTAGCGAGAAAAAGAGTAAAATAATAATAAAAAAGATGTGCCAGCGTGTGGCATGAGAGTGCCCTGGAATATATTAAAAAAATACAATCTGCACGTATCCAAGCCAGAAGTTGGGATAGGTAAATCAGGGGGACGGTGTGTCAATATTGTTAATTACGAAATCAAAGTAGGTCAAGTCTAGCCTGCGAAGGAGTTAAAAGTTCCTGCGTAAAAGGAATGTTAGTAATTATTAAGAAGTGTAACCTTTAAAGTGGTTGTTTAAAAGGTTATTGAAGATTGCCCTGTTTTTAGATCATGATTTTTAGTTTGATTATAAAAGAATATCTCATTGAGATATGAAATTGCGAAATTAAGGCTTTGCATATAGCGTTAAAGGATTTGAAAAATCGAAAATAGAATTGCGAAGTTAAATGTAAAGTAATCTTTAAAAAAAAGTAAAAATAGTGATGACATGATACAAAGATTAACACACTACAGCAGTATATAAGGGGTAATAGAAAGTGAAAATATTAAATGAAAATTAATAATGAGCAATAATATACTCGATAGCATTGACATGGTAGCGGAAGATGGAACAATGTAAATAACATCTAATTTATGAAGTGAGAGAAAATATAAAATGACAAAATGCAAATTAGTGATATATAAACATGAAATATAAACTTGAGATTATTAGATATGAAAGATAAAATATAAAGTTGATTATAGAATAGAGTCATAAAGCAAAAGTAAATAAGTTTTGGTAAAGAAAAATAAAATAAAACGACAATAATCTAAACTGATTGGTTGACGTAAAAAAAACTTATAAGAGCTAGATATTGATTAGATAAAGGATATTTTTTAAAAATGTTCATCGAGAAAGAAGAGCAAGTAAGAATATACATAGAAATTATATATCGTGAAAGAATGGAAAGTTGTAGGCCAAATGTATGTTCCTGTTTTTTAGGATGGGTAGCGAGAGCTTTAAATTGTCCTCGATTGATATCTTTGGTCTTGTTGGCCTAAGTCGTTCTAACTTATCGAATTTTTTTATGTTTGACGCGACTCGTGGATCACATTGTTTCCAACTGTGAAACTTACTGAGTCCTAATCTTGTCGATTTTTTGTTCCCTGCGCCACGTTTAGGTGAAAGCGTGATTCTTCCTAAAGCGGTATTTATTCTGTTAGTGGACAATTTATTAGTAAATGTAAAATAACGTGTTAAGCAAGTTATTAGTAGCTAAACGGGATATCGGAGTAGAATAATGGGTTAGTGATTAGAACGATATATAGTAAAAGGCACGCACTAATATTTGATTTCATAGCTGGTGAACATTCATTAGAGTGACATCGGGCAATAGCGATGGGTCGTAACAAGATGTTGGCTGTTTGTTTGTCCATCTCCCTTCGAATTTATTATTAGCGAGTTCCCCGGCGGTGGCGAGCATATTTATTTGGGTCAGAGGCCCCTTGTGGGGTCAGCTTGCTTGGTGGTTGTCTCCCACCTTTGTAAACGCGGTTTTCTGATGGCCATGAATTAGTGACATTGTGTATGTTAATTCGGAATACGCTCGGAGATTTTATTTCTATAATTGTAAACACAAAAGCGTTTGATTTGTCACGTTTGGTGACAAGCGTTATGGGACTGACATAGGGAGATACAGAGGTTGTAATTATTCCGTGTTCAAGCATTTGTTCGATTTGTGTTTGTATTTCGAAAATCCGGATATTGTATCTGTTGATATTAAATCGACTGGTTGTTGTGTTTCGAGGTTTTGCGGACTTAGTAAAAATGTTATTCAGTGATATCAGGTTAAAAGTGAGTGAAAGTTCGACCTTCGACGTGGACACGCATTGAGGTGAAATGTGTCACAGGCGTGGCGAAGGCGTCTTTGGCCTGAAAAGTGAAAGAGTTTTGTGGTGTGGCTCTGTGACACGTGCGAAAAATTTGTAAATGAAAAGGTGTCACGTGAAGTCTTTGTTTTGTACAAAATCTAACCTGTTTCACCATGAATAACAAATTTACTAAAGTCATGGGTGCTGGTTGTACGAACATATCGAGAATATTTATATTGTTAGTGGATATGGCACGTTTAATATGATTTTTTTTTGTTTGTTTAGTGTGGCGACGTTATGGAGCTTGTGTGGCTCGAAATTGGATTTGGGTGTTAAGTCGCGCATTAAAATTGTTGTCAATTGGAAAAAGTGATGTGAGAGGGTGTTGTTTATTTTGTTGAGAGTGATTTGTCGATATTTAAATATGCATGTAACAGGAAGGTACGTGAGAGTGTAGCTATTTTGGACTTTAACGATTGGAATAGTTTTTGAAGGCTGTGACTTAGGTTACTTCTGTCCAAATCTATGAAAGAAAAGGACATAGGGGCGTTGAAAATGGGATTAGGAACATTACAATGAGACCAAATAAGAGTGTTGGAGTTCACCACGTGTGAGCAACCCTTTCCAGGAGGGGAAAATTTAGTAAATGGGACAGTTGTATTAACCTGTCCATGGGACACGTGTTGCTTGCACGAAGTGAATTGGTACAAGGTAGTTGGTAGAAGTACATTATATTGATACAGGAGTAGCTGAGGACAGTTTATAATTAGTAGAAATCGTTTTACGGAATTTAGGGATAAAATGCCAAAAGGCAAGGGTGTATCTAGGATATGGAATTTTAGGTTTTGCGTTATGTTAACTATTTTTACGTTTAAAAAGATATAACCTATGGTGGAAACATTGTTAGATATGGCGTTAATAGTTAAGTTAAATGGATGGACAGGTATTTTTTTTTACAAACTGATTTATATTATTTTAAAAGTATTCTGCCTAATTATAGCGATAGATGCTCCTGTATCAAGTAGTAGAGGTAGATTTACATTATTGGATAGTTCAGCTCGAACGAGCAATTGTTCAACAAAAATTATAGAAGGAGGAACCTACTGTTATGCTGTCTTGTATGTCGGGACAGTCCTGGTCTTGTGCCATGGTTGGAGGTTCCTTGGGACAGTTAAGAGTTCACTGCTTGCGGTGGGCTCGTGGTTTGGAGATGGTCGGGGAAGCAGTAACATACGCTCGCGTGTTGGTAACTCGGAGGGGTGCTTGCAGGAGTTTTGGTGGTTTTCTCAGTCTTGTAGAGTATTGTAGTTGGGCCCGATCTGCTTGGGCGTCGTAGTTGGTGAAGAAGCTCTGCGCCTCGTACGAACCATTGTAGCGCGGTAGCTCCACATCTCGCGATAGTCCGGTCACGGCAGAAAGCTGATGTAGCGTCCTTGTCAACCTCCCCAGGACATCTGACACCGCCGGCGGGGGCGTGGCGCCCTCGTGGCTGGGGGGAACTTCCTCCGTTCTACCGAGAGTGTTTTCCAGCTTTGGAAAAGTGGTGTTTTCGCCACTTTCGTAGTCGGGATCGGCTCCATGGGCTCCTTTGGATCCTCCGCTCTTCCCTGTTCCATCTTTCTGTACAGACAGTGGTCTACTTGCTTACTTGTACCTTGGCGTCCACAATCCTGTCGACTCTTCGGACGGGGGAGTCTGTGATATCTTGGGACCTCTGGGACCAGTGTTACCTGATGCTAGACGAACCTCGATGTCAACTATACCGTGCAGTCGTGGTGGAAGGCGACACAGCTGTGCCAAAGGTGAAATAAACAAACAGAGATTCCACTAAGCAGCGTCTGACGTCAAGAAGGAATGGGATGAGGAGAATTCTGGTAGGAAAGGGTGTACCTTGGATCGGAGCGTCCGGTGCACTGGAACTGGAACGACGACTAACTAAGAACTGGCTAACTGAGGATCGGGACCTCCTTTTTATAGCTGAGCGGGTCCGAACAGGTCGCTGCCCTTTTCTGACGTAAACAGGGGGGGGAAGTTTTATTATCCAGGAGGGCCACGACCTCGTAAAAGTTGGACTGGGTTTTGCTAGGCCTTCTTCTATTCTCACCTAAGCCTGATTAGTTTTAACCTTAATTTACTCCTGTTAGTCTCCATTCCTCCTATCTGTACAGTTGCTATACTTTATTAGATTCTTACGCGATAGAGATTGATGTTAGTTGAGGCTTTCTATTTGCAGTAAATAAGAAGTTATATACAGTCACGTGGTGGAACATGTGGTAGTAGATATCTAGACTATTTACAACAATTCCATGGTCTTAAATCATCACATAAATACACTCGGGGAACCCTGGGTCATTTGTTTAGAGAAAATAATATTTGCTTCAAAAATAATAATTTATCATTTCAATATTTTCGTATCAATATAATCCTATTTAAATGTTTTCGAATAAATAAAACATGGGAAGATATCTCACGTTTGAAGCCCCACAAGTGGAAAAGTAGGACATGTCCTCCAATAAAACTATGTGGAAAGAGGGAGGTGTTAAATTACAAAAAGAAAACACCAATAATAAATCAATTAACTCTTTCTTTGAACAAAGGAATGACAACTATGCGAACCCTGTTCAGAAAAAAAAAAAACAACAGAAAAATGTTAATTAAGGTGGAATATAAATTTTTTCAGAAACTTTACGAGGGGTGAAAGACTGGCTATTGATTCTGCTTTCGATTGGGTCCTTGGCAGAACTCCAATCCCTCTTGGCACAACTTTTGGCCCGAGGTATATATATACCCGCTGATTCTCGCTGACTGGGGAAATTTGCCGTTATTATAAGAAAATATTTTTGTTATTGACGTCTATTCCAATTTTACCTTTGAATACATTTATATCAATTAAGGCGTAGGCACCTCTTCTTAGCGTACACCTGGAAGGAATTGGCGAACATTCGATAAGTTTAGTCAATATTGTCACAATAGTAATGACAAGGAGTCGTTTAATTAAGATAAACAAAATTTTTATAAATATAACTCTGGTTGTACAGATAGGATCGAAATAATTTACAATACTAATAATTAACAAGGTACATAGAATTGGGCCAATTCAATTAACGACAGAATAGTTTATTTATATAATCAGTGATAATTTATTATTTAATAAATTAATTATCACTGACAATATTTTTTCTAATAAATGGCACAAGCCATCAGCAACATTCCCTTGCATTATTAGATCATTTTTTCCCACTAATTTACAGTCTTATCTTGAATATTCTTCTCTATGTTTCATTTTTAATTCACTTTTCAATTTCACTTTTAATTTTGCTCTATGCCGTCAATTGCATTTGTATAATCTTCAATAGTCGCTCAATTTTAACTTGGGTATACGCAAATATCGACATTCCGCCCGCGCGCTCTTGTGTATATAAAGATATCACTTTACTAAATATTTTCGATATTTTAAATTTTTATTACTATTCACAAATGTTATACGGTGTATATTTTCAAATCTTGACGCTTTCTATATAAATTTTAAGGAATTCGGTACATACGAAGCCAGAATCCCAAACTACATTTACCTTGATAAAATATGGTAGAGACTCTTGCCGACACGTTGGGTACAACGATAATTTTTAAAAAGGGAATTTGGGTGCTGTGACATCTCTCCCTCTCTCTCTCTCTCTCGGCCGTGCGGCCACGGGGCGCGCGAGCTCCACGTTTTAAAGTCTGAATTGGAGAATATAGGGTTGAGTAACCTCTTTTAGGTATTGGCTGAAAGCCAAGAGAATGGGCCGCAAGCTCATGCTAACCTCATCAAAATCGGCCGAAACCTCGCCGAGGAATCACCAATAGAATCTGAAATGCCTTAAAGTCATTCAGATTCAACATATGCCATGAATGCAAATACTAAGCCGGCGGTCGAAGGCGGACATGCAAATTCTTCAAATTCCCAAATAGCTGAGAATCAGATAGACGTTCTTCTGAAGAAAAAAAAAAGACGTCTGAAGCCATCGCTCGTGCCCAGAGGCTGGGCCTGGAAGAGAACTCCTTCAGGTACTCACGCTTAGTGGGAAAATGGACAGAATAATTGGGCAATCAAACAACGATCAGAGAAAGGCCATTGCTAACTTGACCAGCGCGCTTATGGCTCTGACAGGGGGAACGAGTTGCACCCTGTATAAGAAGCTATCGCTCGCCAGAAACTCTGCTCGCAAGCCCAAATGAACTTCCTAGTTTCGACCCTGAACACGCGCGGCATCGCCGCTCCTCGCCGGAAAAACCAGCTCTGCTGCTTTCTCAAGGAGCATGAGATTGACGTCTGCTTTCTGCAGGAAACGAAAATCATATCCCTGGACGACGCAGTAGATCCCTGCCTATCTACAGCGCCGTAGTTGCACCCGAAACGACTACTGTGGGATCAGGCCGCGCCTTCGTCTTTGCGCCTGGGGTTGTTGTTCACCGGCAGCAGATCCAATGGCCTGGAAATATTGCTGTGATCGACCTCACCGTCCTCACCGGGTCTCCATGACGTGCGTCAACGCCTACGTTTCTCATGCTCCTTAAGAGCGGTGCCGCCAGCTCCAGATCATCGCAGCTTTAGCGCACCTCGTCGACGTCGCCACCTTCTTCGATGCTGCACTGGAGCACACCAGGATTGATACTATCGGAAGCCGGGTTGACACGCGTCGTCTGGACAGAATTCTATTCCATCAGGCTTCTACGACCGCGTCACCCAATACCAAACCATCGGCTATGCCTACTCGGACCACCGTGCCGTCCTGATCCAAGTAAGAGACCCAGCTCATACAAGACTTCACTGCATTGGCAAGCTGCTACGATTAGACCTATTTTCCTATCGAATGGCAACGTTCATCAATGAAATATCGGAAGATCTAGCAAATACTTCACCCGCGATGTTATGAGAACACTGGACCAGGATAAAGGCAGAACTGGTCGCCGAGATTAGAACATTCGCACCTGCCGTCACCGAGTCCGGAGGTGGAAACATCGAAAGAGCAAGCCACTCACTGAGGCGGAGACTGGAAGACGATACTGCCTGCTCCGAATATCCTTCCTTGTCGGACCTCGGGCGTTCTCTCTGAGCTAGACGTCACCCTCCTTCCACCTTCACCGTCGACGACGGCAACGCCATCTCCGGGGGCCAGCTTAGGGGTTTCCTTTCAGAACGTTTGAGCAGTCGCCAGACCAGGCTCCAAGCTCGTCGGAATCCATCGCCGACTTCCTCGCTGAAGTGAACCCTTGGAGTTCGACGAGTGGGAACAGCTCTTTCTCGCCGACATCTACCGCGACCAGATAGCGGCATGCAATCCACAGCCTCCCAAATGGCCGTACCTCTGGATGGGACAGATTACCCTTCGAGTTTGCCAAGGCCTTTGATACACTGCGGCCTTGATTGTAAAACGACACTTGAAGTTACACCGCATGCTTATATTATATTGTATTATAAGTTAATTTATGTATCATTTACGAACGGAAAAATACGTCCAGGGTAACCTAGTGGACATGGCATCTGCCCGGTAAGCGGAAAATTGTGGGTTCGATTCCCATCCCTGGACACTTTTATTTTTCCGTTCGTCATTACTCTTCATAATTCACCCTTTCATACCTCATCCAAAAAGGTTAGAAATAGTCGATATTTTACCTTGAAAAAAAAATTTGATATTTCGTTGAAAAGAAACTCAGGCGGTGTAACTTCAAATGTCGTTTTACAATCACAGGCCGCAGTGTATTATATTGTATTATAAGTTACTTTGTGTATCATTTACGAACGGAAAAATACGTCCAGGGTAGCCTAGTGGACATGGCATCTGCCCGGTAAGCGGAACATTGTGGGTTCGATTCCCATCCCTGGACACCTTTATTTTTCCGTTCGACATTACTCCTTATAATTCACCCTTTCATACCTCATCCAAAAAGGTTAGAAATAGTCGATATTTTACCTTGAAATAAAAAAATTTGATATTTTGTTGAAAAGAAACTCATGCGGTGTAACTTCAAGTGTCGTTTTATAAAAAGGTTTGGGAATAAATAAGCATAATATCCAATTAGCTAAGGTTTGTCCTAACAGCGCCATCTATGTACAGTTTTTATCCCACACCACCATCGGCCGGTTGCAGGCGCGGCTGGTGCGCTCCGTGTGGGGTACGAGCCGAGTCTCGTGGCTCCGTGGGGGCATTCTGGTTCACCCAAACTCCGAGGGTGGCGTCGGCCTGCTTTACATCTCCGCGGCGCCGCTAACGGCTACTCTTGGCTTTCCGCAGCCGGACGTGGATGACATCGCCGGCTCCTGACCTCTGGTTCTCACCGAAGAGAAGGAGGCTGCTGAGTCTCTGGGACAGCATTCTTGAGTTGAACCACCGAATTCTCCATCCTGAGGTCTCTGCATCTTCGGGGCGATAACAGGTTCCTGCGGCCGCCTGCTGGCTATCGACCGCTGTCTACAGGCGACTGTCGGGGACTTCTCAGATGGCGCCCCTGCTCTAGTACGCTCAACACGGGCTGCGCTGCTGGACGCACAGAATCTCGAGACCTTCTGCTAGCGACTACTGCAGGAAAATGCCTGCTCCAGATATCATACGGAGTACGATGCAGAGACCATCGTTCTGAGAGGCTCAACAACGCCCACTACGCGCCTAAACAGCCAGAACGCGCGCCGGGCACTGGATGTGGCACGGCTCCAGGCGCACCCTGCTGCAGAGCTGGCTGCGCGGTGGAGCCCTACCGTAGATGTGCCCCGCTCCATTTCCTAGGCTAACCTGAGTCGCAATTGCTTCTCGAGCCACAACGCAGATGTAGCTCTACGATTGCCCTCTACGCGCTGCCACATCCTGGCCATCCTGCCTCGTGGCGTGCCAACTGTGCCGCCTGAGGGTCCAGCGAACGGTCGCTGGCCCACAGATACTGGAGAACCCGGGCCGAGCGACCCCTGCTCCGAGAGTTGTTTACTACTTGTGGTTTGCCCCTGGATTTGCAGGCCTGGCTGTTCGGCGTCGGCCTCAATCTCAAGGCAATAAAATTGACAGGTGTGGCTAAGGCGAGTATCTGTAAATACCTTCTTGGTCTTGGGCGACTGGTAAACGCCAGGCATCGCATCGACCTGTCCGCTCTTTGTAAGAGAATTTGGCGGTCCACCGGTAGCGGAGTCTTTCCCGCCAACCGGCGACACCAATGAAGCTCCGCGTTTAACGGGCATGGAGGGCGAGAAGATGGAAGTAACCAATATATTTTCGGTATTGGCGGATAGCCAATGTGACCGGAAACAGGCTGGTGCTGTTCCCGTCGATGTATTAGCTAAGAACGCCGAATATCGGCGGGAGGCGTTTTTACAAGGAACTTTTCTGATTCGGAAACAATTGTAAACTATGCAAAATCGCCTGCGACAAGTGGCGGATATGCAAATCTCTCTGAATCAAGCCGAAATTGGGCTGACATCGTTGAAAACGAATTGGATAGCTTTGAGCAATGTGAAAACAGGAAACGTTCGCCTACTTCAGAAAGAGGGCGCCAGCCTCAACCTGGTTCATCTCGCCAGACTGAGCCACCCGGGACAACATTGCGCCGCGCCAGCCATCGCGCCCCAGGACCATCATAGAACTAATAGAGTGACGAAGCAAAGCAGCTGCCGGAACCTTTGACCAGATGGTCTATCTGGAGTACTCCCTGGAGTTCACTCCGGTGGACTACATCAAGGCCCTGGAGAATAAACTGGCGAAAGGATACGTAGTACAGCTAAGAAAAGCATCCGGACAGGTCCTAGTGGGCCTTGAGCGGCCTGAAATGGCTGAAACCGATCATAGAGGACGGACTTATGATCAAGGGAGGCCTCCTCAAACCCCATCTTACCAAAATAAGGCAGAAAAATAACCATCAGCGGGCTTCCATACTTCACTGAAGACGCTGACATTATCAGGACCCTGAGGCCCTACTGCAGGGTGGTCTCCATCGCCCCTGCCGTGAATTCTTCCGACGGCTACACCTGGCTGGACCTAAAAAAACGGCGTTCATCCTCATGAACAACGAGAAAGGAATCACAGATCTACCTAAGGAGATTGTTTTGACTGCCAAGAGTCTCTGCGCTGGCCTACTTGGAGTACGGTTTCCGTTGATCCAAGTGTTACGGAATGGGCCACAAGAGAATGAATTGCCCCCGGATCATCAGGGAGGCAAACACCATCCAACCCTAGAGCCAGAAGAGCAGTGTAAAAACGGCTACTGCTCCTAACACCACTGCAGTTGCATCGCCACCTGCAGCATTAAACCACCCTGCGCCAGTGTCTGCCCCTGGCACAAACATCTTTTACCCCACTAACTCAAGAGGCCAAAGCTCCCGAGACTGAGCCCACCACCAGGATTCCGGAAACCTCCACCTAGACAGACCTCAACATCAACAGAGGCAGCAAATCCAGCCATCGCAAGAGCAAAGATAGAGCTAGATCCTTGTCTCCAAAGGCTAGGTCACCGGCCCTATTTCAGCTTAACACTCTCTTCGAGCGCCTCTCAAGATCCCTCTTTGGAGAGATTGGAGAGATTACACTCTAAGGCTTGAAGGAAGAGGAAGTAAAATAAGCCATCGTGTCCCTTCTTGACCTGAGGCTGCTTATGAAAAAAACCAGCGCAGAAAAGAAGCTTGCCCTGTACATACTCAGCGAGCGACTTAAAAAGGGGTTTGGAGGCTCCAAGTCAACTCTTTACAAACGGCTCTCTGACATCAAATCATGGACAAGGAGCGCGCAAGAGCTTCCGCTTTGCGTGCCTTAATGTGCGCGGCATTGCCGCTCGACACAGGAGCATCGAATTGTGCTGTTTTCTGGGGCAGCATGCAGTAGACGTTGCTTTCATTCAAGAGACTAATGTCACCACTCTGGACAGCGTCAAAGACCTCTGCTTGGGATACAGGGCAGAAGTTGCTCCAGCATCTGGCGCCAGAAAATCCGGCCTCACCTGCATCTTTTCATCCGGCGTCCAGGTCATCGGGCTACGGGTCCTGGCCCCTGGTAAGATCGCCGCCTTAGACGTCACCATCCGGTAAATAAAGGCGACATTTATCAACTGCCACCTCTCTCATGCTCCTGTCGAGCGGCTACAGCAGCTACAGGCCATCGCTGCTGCTGCTGTCAATGACGACGCGTGGGTCCTCGGGGACCTCAATATCTCCAAAGAGTCTGCGAGCGATATTACGTCCGGAACCATCGAAGCCCTTTGGGAGCTCCTGGACCGGGCCAACCTCGTAGATGCCGCAGCTATCTTCGACGCCTGCATCAATCAACAAAGATCTCTAGTTGCGGGAGCCGAGTAATGCGAACAAATTAGATCGAGTTCTCCTACCTTCAAGACTCTCCAAACGCGTCACTCTATACTGGAGCCTATACTACAAGAACTCTGACAACGAGCGGTCCTCCTCCAAATCGGCGAGGCCCCAGAAGCTCGTCCCCCATGCATTGCTTGTATGCTCCGATCTTGGTAGTCGTTGGTACAATGGAAACGCTTATTAACTAGGCCTTGGGAAACATCGAAGACATGCAAAATGCGGAAATGGAGTAAGTGGGGACAAATCAAGGCGCATCTGGCTTCCGCCATCAAGTCCTTCCACGACCTGCGCAACAACGACGGCGACTACATCTCGAGGGCAAGAAAATATGTCCAAATCAAGCTCGAGGATGCATCGATCAACTCGGACTATCCCTCCCTGCCGGACCTGGGGCGCGCTCTTCGTCTTCGTTACAGGGGAACGTCGTCGACAACATTTTACGACAGCGCAGGTCGAGTTATCAAGGGACCAGCGACTTGGCTTTCACCAACCTAAAGGAGCACTTTTCCCAGCCTTCCTTCTCACCGGAGAACATCGATGGCTTCCTGCGTGGATTAACCCTAAGGGTCACGATTGAGGAAAGCGATCCACTCCACCGCTATTGGATCGGCGAAGAAGAGATCGTTGCTGCCATCGGCCGTCTGCCAACTGGGAAAAGGGAATGAGTGGGATGACTTGCCATGCGAGCTCTTCCAAGGCTTCGAGGATTTCTTCGCGAATGCGTTCCGTCGGGTCTTCGAGGCGTCCCAGCTCTGTGGGGCTCTGCCCTCTTCCATGCGGCGCAGCGAAATGTCCCTGATAGCAAACCTGGACCGTGGTCTAGGTCTAGTCGGACTTCGACCTCTCTCCTTGCCAACGACGGATTACAGAGTCCTCAGCGTGGCCCTCTACTGGAGACTGCGACCTCATCTTCGGTACATCGTACCTGAATGCCAGAGCTACGCCGTTTCAGGTAGAACACCAGCCTGAAACATATCCCGCGTAGCTGACGAAGTTGCCACTGCCTGCAGAGAAGAAACCCCACTGGTAGTCGTCGCCACCGACTTGGATTCAGCGTTTGACACGCTCGACAGAGGCTTCCTGATGTCCGTTCTTCTCTCCGTCGGTCTGCCGCTAGTCTTCGTGGGGTGGGTTCTTCTGCTCTACGCTGGGGCCGAGGCGACGGCGAGAATAGAAGGAATTGGGAGAACTCCTCTGTCCACATGCTCAACAGAGTGAGGCAAGGATTCGCTGCATGCGCAGCGTTCTTCACCATCTCCACCGGGCCCCTCCTGCTTCGCCTGGAACAGCTACTCGGCCGGGATAATGTCCTGGCGTACGCCGATGACATCGTCCTGCTTATCCGCGAGGATGGGCAGCTAGAGGTCGTCAAGAAGATCTTCGAGGACTTCAGGCGTGCGTCAGGAATAAGAGTCAACTTCGGCAAGAGCCAGGGCCTCTGGTGCGGGAGATGGAGGAACCGCACCGACTCCCCGTTGGACATCTCCTGGAGCAGGGGAGAAAATCAATATCCTAGGGACCATAGTGATTCCTGGTGTGGAAACTTTGGCCCAAGACCAACATCTGCAGGAGTTACTAGAGAGGGCCATTGCTATGTGGTCCCCCTTTGTCCGCCTTCTCTCACTTGCTGGTGGAGAAAAGGCGGCCAATAGCTTGGTACTCTCGGCCATCTACTATCACCTCCAGGCCTACCTGCCCAGCGAGATCACCATCGCAAGACTGCGGGCAAGATTAGCTCGTTTGTTGTGGGGGCACAATCGAACCTCATGGCTTCCCGGCAGCATCCTAGCGTGGCCGATCTCTGTGGGAGGCATGGGACTTCTCGACGTCGGCACTCAGCTCCGGCTGTCGTGCCTCAAGGGAGTCCAGTCAGCACTGCGTGGAGGTAACAACACTCACTCGTGGTTCGCCGAGAGCGGGATGTGGCTGTTACCTGCGTCCACTCCTGGCACCTGGCTTCCCCCGCGGCGTCGTCGGAGTTTTCACCTCTTCGAAGCTGTTGCGGAGATCCTAGAGCTGAACGACCGGATCCTACAACCAGCACTCCTCCATGCTTTTCGAGTCGTGGGCGGCCGCCGTTTCCTGCGTCCCCCTGAGCTCCTGGCTCCTACAAGATGGCTGAGCTGGCGCATTGGAGAACTGACCGGGCCTTCTCCAAACATCACTATCGCTACACGTGGCGCCCTCGCGGACGCCGCTGCTCTGGGGAGATTCTGCTCACGCCCGATCACCCAGAATGCCCGGGGCCGTTATCGCCTCGCTAGCCTGGCAGACGCAATCGTGGTGCGCGGGACGACCACCGTCTTCCAGCGCTAACAACTCGCACTGCCCGCCGCATGCTGGAGCGTCCACGCCTGGCTTGAATGTCCATAATCCAGCTGCTTGGACGGTGGCTCCCCCACGTTAGCATCCCCATCTCCATCAGCTGGTCTTCTCTCCGGCGATGTGCCTTCTCGGGGCACAATGCTGACGTTGCCGTGCGGCTGGCCCTGCACGCCCTTCCCCATCCAGCACATCCTGCCTCAGCTCGGGAGTCCTGCATCGCCTGTGGGTCCGGAGACCTGTCACTGGCCCACCGCTACTGGTTCTGTAGGCGGATCAGGCCAGTCATCGTGGAGGCCTTCACCATTTATTTATGCTTATGAGGTGATACAGCAACGTATTTACAATTAGAGAGGAGACAAAATGAATTAAATCTAGAAAAAAGAAGTGAGGACATATCGGTCATTAAAATCTGAGAGGCAAGGCCTTCAGCCAGTTCAGGGCTTCCGGGGTGACAGAGTGGAGATTGGAGATTCCTCCATTGAATTTGTACAGCGGGCAGTCATCTAGTATATGGGACATTGATTGTGGGACGTTGCAGGCACAATTTGGGTCTTTGGTGTAGCCCCATAACTTCATCAGCTCTGCACACCTTCCCTGACCTGTCCTAAAGTGGTTTAGAAGCACCCATTCTCGTCGAGGGAGGGAAAAACCTGGGATCTTGACACTTGGGCTTGTGATGAGGTTCTTGTTTGGGATATCGGAGCTGATCCAGGAATTTGTCCATGCTTCTGAGATATTAAAATTTTGGGAGAGAAGTTGGTTTCCTCTGGACACCATATCGGCTTCCTTGATTTTAGTCTATGTTGTGGGGGAGACTGTAGGATTGGGTTAATTTCGAGGTCGGGTCACCATTATCCAGCGGCACCCTGACCTGCAGAGCTGGATCTTCGGGCATGACCTGAAGGATGACGCCTTGGCCATCATGGCATCTGCCAAGACCCGCATCTACAAACACTTACTGAGCCTGGAGATTCAGGGAGTCCAGGAAGACCCCTCCATATCAAGGTGGTGGAGCCTCTCTAGCTCCTAAAATCATTGTACATTCCCATCATTCATTCATTTTTATTTTCAATATTTTTTTGTAAAAATCAACTAATTTTCAATAAAATCATTTCAAATGTATATTTATTCATATATTCATCATTATAAACAAAATAGGCATATCCTGACCGTGCGCACATTATATTTTATATGACGCTCTGCCATCTAAAAGGCTCATGTGAGCTCGATCAGGATATTCCTATTTTGTTTTTTAATATCAACACCTGACTGTTGTAATGGTTAAGTGTTATATGAATAAGACTCGTTCTGGCTTACAAGTTGACCTGAATGTTTATTTAATCCTGTAATCTCCTTTTATACAAGATAGAGATAAAAAGGAAATAATTTACATAAGTTTCTTTAAACAATTGACAAATGGCATGATTTTGCATAGTCAATAATAGATAATAAATTTGATACGTAACATATGTTATTTAACATATCACAACATGTTTCCCCTTTGATACAACAATACAACAATTAAAGAATGTCACGAATTTGGACAACCATCAATAATCAGATCAGGCAAATCAAAAGGACGTTGACATGCCTCCCCTCTCTGCTTAAAAACAAAATCTTTGTGATTTTATTAATTCTCTTCCGAACCTTGAAAACCGGGGCCTTCCGGATGGTTCTGGTGAAATCCCAGCGGATGCAGTCGCGTTTTCCTTCTGGTTAATATTGATCTCTTCACTTGACCGCTGTATCGGGGTTGTGGAAGACTCTCCCATCGTTGGACTGTCGTAATGCAGATGTTGAGCTTCTGGGGAGCCGGGAATTGGTTCTAAAGATAACTGCCTTTTTTCGTTGACTCCATCTTTCGGCCTAATAAATTGTTGATATCTTATTAACATTTTTCCTAATGGTGTTGCGACTTCAAAGCTCTGAGGAGAATTAGCCTGCGCTGAAATCTTCACCGGTGTCCATGTCTCTTTTGGATGCATTTGACACCATGCATCCTCTCCTACATTGACCTTGGGATAGCTTTTACCGTTTCTGTCATAATGTTCTTTCATTGAGCTTTGTCTTTTTCTTTTGGCATTCTCTACACTTCTCCAATTAGTTTGATAAGGTCTATATAGCGGTGTAATTCTGGGGACTTGACATCGAAGGCTCCTCGATAAACATAGCTGTGCGGTTGAAGGTAGGTCATTTTTTGTTGTATTCCTATATGTTAGAATAGCCAGATATGGGTCTCTCGGACCCTTCATCTCTACATTTAATTAATTGATTTTTTATTGTTTGAATGTTTCTTTTGGCCAGACCATTAGATCTATGAAGGTGTGGACTTTAAAATAGCTGTTTTATACCCAATTTTATACAGAAGTCAGTCATAATTTCTGAGCGAAACGGTGGTTCATTGTCGGACATCATGGTTTCCGGAATCCCGAATCGTGCAAATGTTTCTCTCAATTTATTTTTTACATTAATCACCGTAGGTGAGTTTAATACAAATACCTCCGGGTAGCCACTATATCTGTCGACCACTAACAAATGGGGCTTTTTCTGAATATAAAATATGTCCAATGATACTGTCTGCCATGGATAATCTTAAACTGGGAAAGGTTTTAACGGCTGCCGTATTTTCGATTTCCGATATTTTTGACAAATTTCACAATTTTTTACTTTTTCAGCAATGTCGATGGACATTCCCGGCCAAAACAAAGATTCTCGCGCCAAACCCTGAATTGCAGATATCCTTTGTTGCGATTGGTGCAACAAATTGAGTATATTATTCCTTTGTGTCATCGGAACCACTATGGCCGATCCGATACATAATAGATCATTCCATAAATATAAACGGTGTCTGAAATCGAAAAATGCTTTGGCATCTTCATCGAAGTCTTTTTTTGCATATTGGCCACCCCTCAATCATATAATCGATTACTTTAACTAAAGCAGGATCCTCTCGGGTATCTTTCTGCAGCGTTACCAGTTTTTTCGTCCGATATATTGTTGGTGTTTTTGGGGGTAAAAAAGAGAAAATGTTACTTAAATATATTTTTTAATATTATCTTTATGCATAGAAAGTACAAAAGTAAAATTTAAGAATTAAGAAGAAATACAAAAAAACAAGAAAGGATCAAGAAGGCACTAACTACGTTGCCAAATCGTTAATTAACATATGCTAGCTAATATTATCATCATCAATTTATATTTATTCACATATCTATATAATTTATTTACATAGAAAAATTCTTTGAATTAATAATATTCCTAACAAATCCCCCCTTTAATTCAATCTCAATTTTTCTTCAGAAATATAAACAGTTTAAAAATCAAACATAGATGGCGTTACCTCCCCATGCTTTCACTTATATACAAGCTTTTGTTTTTATGCCATATTTTACATAAAGTGAAAACATATATCAAAAAACATATTTTAAAAATATAACAAGTGAATTTATGTACACACATTTTTAATAAAGCTATATATATATCTTTCCATATTTAAAGAATGTATAAACATATGATGTTTTTTCCCTTGTTAAGGCCTTAGTAAAAATATTTGAAACATTTTCATTGGTCGGCACAAAATTTAAGTTATATACAACCTGATTCAAATTATAATGTAAAAATGAAATATTTCTAATCATATGATTTGATTTATCATTTGTCATTCCTGATTTACAAAGAAATATTGTTGATTGGTGTGTGTGTGTGTGTTATCACAAAACAAATTAATTTTATATTTTACACTAGTAAGTTCTTCAATAAGGTATTGTAAATATATGCCTCTTTTTTAAACATTGCACAAGAGAAAAAAGTTCAGTTTCACATGTAGATAAACATACTGTAGGGATTGTTTTTGCTTGCCAGCTTATTAAATTATTTCCAAAATAAAAAATCATACCACTTGTTGATTTTTGTGTTCCTCTACCACATTTCCATGATGCATCACTATAGCCATTTAAAATATTTTCTCCCTTAGAGTAAACTAATCCAAGGTCTTTTGTTCCTTTAAGATATCTTATAATTATTTTTGCTGCACTAAAATGGATTTCTCTTGGATCCTCACTAAATCTGCTTAAAAGTGAAGTGGAATATGAAATGTCAGGCCTAGTTTTAGTAGCAAGGTAAACTAAAGATCCAATAATTTCCAGATATTTCTTTTTATCAATTACCTTTGAATTATTAAAATTTTCCAAATCAGTATATACATCAAGGGGTGTATGAACAGTTTTACAATCTAACATATTATATTTTAATAAAAGTTTTTCAATATATTTTTGTTGTTTTATAATTATTTTGTCATTATATTTTTATATTTCAATTCCTAAAACACTTAAAAGATTAGCATTTTTCTTTATTTTAAAACAAAGAGTTAACCTATTTAAAATATCATTTAAAATTTTAGAATCAGTATTACAAATAATGATATCATCAACATGAAGTCCCAAAAAAGAATTGAGTCATTATTTTGGTATGAAAATAAGCATTTATCTGAATTAATTTGAAGAGGATATTTAGTAAAGGTTTCATAAAAGACTCTGCCTGCTTGTTTAAGTCCATAAATGGCCTGATTAAGTTTACAAACAAATTTCTTACCTTCTTCTTGATATTCAAATCCTTTAGGCTGTGACATTTATATAGTCTCTTCCAACTTGGTTGGTATAATTGGTGATGAATCAACCTTCATTACACTATCTCCTGGATGGTAGGTAGGATCAGAAGTGGTGTCATCTTGTGATGTGTCTTCATCAGATAATGATGATTCATAGTAAAATCCTTGTTGAGGAGTAGGTCTCAAGTTGTAGACATTTTTATCTTCATCTGGCTCATCACTTGTGGATTCTGGAACATTTCCTTGGTGAATAGGAATTGGTTCTTCTTCTTTTTGACCATTTTTATGACAAATATTTAGGTCAATTAATACCTGATCTGGCAATTCAGCTTTTACTTCATTACTAAGCAGTTCAGCTCCCTTTTCTTTTTCAATAAAGCTTACATCCCTTGTTTCAGTAATTGCATAATTTTTAGGGTCACAGATTCTAAATGCTTTTTTTTTTTATTTGAGTATCCAACAAATATACCTGATTTTGTGATTTTTTCAAATTTGTATCTTTTGAATTTAGGAATCCAGTATTCAGCTCTGCATCCAAAAACTTTTAAATGTTTTATAGTTGGTTTCTTTCCTGTAAATAGTTCTTCAGGGGTGGTTTTATCATTCCTTTTATGTGGAGTTCTATTTTTTATATAAGAATAAGTGTTCATGGCTTCTGCCCAGAATTTTGGTGGCAATTGTGATTCTATCAATAGTGCTCTTGTACCTTCAATTAAACTTCTATTTGCTCTCTCCACTATTCCATTTTGAGAGGGTGAATAAAAGGTTGTAAATTGATGTTCTATTCCCTTTTCTATCAAATAAGAGCTTAATTGTCTATTTGTAAATTTCCCTCCATTATCAGACCTTATTCTTTTGATTTTTGTACCCTTTATGTTTTCTATAATATCAATAAATTCCTTTAGTTTGGCAAAGGTTTCTAATTTGCTTTTAAGGAACTTTGGTAATATTTTCCTTGAAAAGTCATCAACTATGTTCAGCACATATATTGCTCTGCCAATGGATTCATGCTGAAATGGACCTATTAAATCCATATGAATGAGATCAAGGGGTTTGGTTGATTGCTTTGAATCAATCTCATTAAATGGCAATCTAGTAAACTTTGATTGAATGCATGTGATACATGGTTCTAAGTTATTAATTGGTGAACACCTGAACCCATAAACCATGGAGTCTTTTAGCATCATATTCCTATAATTTTCATTTATATGTGCAAGGCGTTTGTACCAAATTTTCCAGTTATTTTATTGTGTTTTGAACACATTTTCTTCTATTTTGATGTTTGCACATGCATCAATTGTATAAATGTTATCTTCCCTTTTTGCAGTTATAATGCTGGATCCATTGTTATCTATTATCCTTGCACCATTCTCATCAAATATAATCTGTTTTTCATCTTCAGTTATTTTACTTACTGATATTAAATTATTGTTGAGTTCAGGTACATATAGAACTTCTTTTAGTGTTAAAAGATGATTATCATCCTGATAAATTTCAACAGTGCCAATACCATTTGATTTGATGAATCTATCATCAGGAAGAGTAATTTTTCTGCTATCATCTTGAAGATCATCCATTAGATTAATGTCTTTAGACATATGGCTTGTTGCTCCACTGTCTAGTATCCACTTGCATTTATTGCTGAACTCTGGGGAACTTAAGTTCATGGCAGTTTCTTGATTATGATTTTCTCCAATCAAAGAAGCCCTAGAAGTATATTGTTTATTTTTTGAAAATGTTTGTTTGGGGATTGTTTGTATAGAATTCCCTTGATTGTTTTCTTTACTTTTGTTAACTGGGTTGAACCAGCATACTGCTGCTTTATGTCCAAACTTTTGACAAATGAAGCATTTGGGTTTTCTTTCTCTATTAGAATCACTTGAATTTTTCTTAAGGTTTTTGTTAAATTTATGGCCCATATTATATGCAGCATTTTCATCCTTGTTGTTCTTGTTTCTTTCTTCATGGAGCTCAAAAATTCTTCATATATCAGAAATAGTAGCATCTGGGTAATTGTCAAATTGCATTGAGACAAGATTGTATTTTAGGGGGTAGCCCTCTAATAAAAGCTGTGATGAATTCTTCATCTTCTATTGATCCACCCAAAATTCTTGCTTCTTGCAATAATTTCTCTGCTCTAAGCAAATATTGTTCCCAGGTTTCCTCTTTTTTCATTGTTAATCTAGATACATTGTTTTTAGCCTCTATGCATTTTCTCTTTATGTTACCCTCATATCTAGAATGCAAAGCAGTCAAAATTTCTTTACTTGTTTTGCATGTTAAAATTAAACTTACTTGTGTGTCATCCATTGCACAAGTTATTACCTCTCTAGCTTGGGCATCTCTTCTTTTCCATTCGACAGTTATTTTTTCATCTTTTGGAGGATCTTCTTTTATAAAGCCATCTAGATATTTGCCCTCCAAAATGCAAATGATGCGAAATTTCCAACTTGTGAAATTATTTCCATCAAATTTTTGGATATTCATCGATGATTCAGCCATTTTGAATTTTTACTTAATATGTTCTTTTCGAACCTTAAAGATATTTTCTATCTTTCTTTTTTCAAAATGGCGTTTGTTTACCTTTTTTTCGTAAACCACGCTCTGCTACCAATTGTTGGTGTTTTTGGGGGTAAAAAATAGAAAATGTTACTTAAATATATTTTTTAATATTATCTTTATGCATAGAAAGTACAAAAGTAAAATTTAAGAATTAAGAAGAAATACAAAAAACAAGAAAGGATCAAGAAGGCACTAACTACGTTGCCAAATCGTTAATTAACATATGCTAGCTAATATTATCATCATCAATTTATATTTATTCATATATCTATATAATTTATTTACATAGAAAAATTCTTTGAATTAATAATATTCCTAACATATATTAACACATATCATCTTGACCATTCTTTTGTCCTCAAGAAAAGGCGTTGGTAGTTCGTCCATGGGGTGAGTATCCCTGGATAGGGTATCAGCCACAGTCGAGTATTTTCCTGGTTTGTACTGCAATTTGAAGTCAAATGCTATAAGCTTCATTACTAATCTTTGTAGACGCGGAGATATATTACTCAGCGGTTTTTTGACTAGAGGTAAATAAAGGCTGGTGATCCGTCTGGACAACGAAAGTGTGTCCTGATAATAGATATTCAAACTTTTTGCATCCATAATAAACACTCAGTAACTCCTTCTCAATCTGAGAGTACTGTTTCTGCGAGTCGCTAAATGACGCGGATGCGAATGCTAGAGGTCGATCTTCCTGCAGCAGAGCAGCTCCCATTGCATCTTTGCTGGCGTCACATTGCAAGATCAACATCTTGCAAATGTGCCAATGAAGGAGCATTCCTAACGCATTCCTTAATATGATCGAATTGCCCATCCTGTCTAGGCCCCCAATGCCAGACAACATTCTTTCTTAATATTCCTCTTATATTGGATGTGGACGCAGCTAAATTCGGAATGAATTTTCCTAAGTAATTATAAAGAGCCAAGATTCTTTGAAGTGACTTTTTAAAGGTAATTAATTTATCAATCTTATTTGGCTCTGGATCAATTGCATTTTGTGAAATCACAAGGCCTAAGAAACGAACCCTCGTTAGACATATTTGAGCTTTTGTTAAATCAAATTTGATATTTTTTCTTTTGCTTTTTCTAGAATTCCCTTTAATTTTTTATTGTGCTCTTGAATGGTATCCGCATATATCAGCAAATCGTCTACATATGTAATATTTTGAAAGCTATCCCTAAATATATTCGTCATTTTCTCAACAAAGTCGACTGCGCCATGTTGTAATGGTTAAGTGTTATCTGAATAAGACTCGTTCTGGCTTACAAGTTGAACTGAATGTTTATTTAATCCAGTAATCTCCTTTTATACAAGATAGATATAAAAAGGAAATATATATATATAATTGAATGTCTGTCTGTACTCTATAGATTCAAAAACCATACATCCAATCGCCGTGAAATTTTGGGATATTATTAGGTATATCACCGGGAAGGTTTTTGAAAAATAATTTCCCGAATATCTTGAATATCCTTAGAGTTATTTGCAGATTTGTAGATTTAACTCGCAAGCAGCGCCCCCATTGTGACGTGATAACAAGTTTTCTTATCACTCTATAAATTTGTTATCTTAAATATTATTTATCAAAAGTAAGATTATCTCAGGATGACACGGCAATGTGACACGGGAAAAAATGTTCACTAGATAAAACTATGATTTTCTAATGTAGAAAATTAGGAAAGACAAAATTCAGGATGACACGGCACACAGGGACCGGGAAAAAATGTTCACTTTATCGAGAGATTCAAATTTACGAGTTTCAAATTATCAAAATATATCTTCTTTTTTTTAAATAAGTTTTTAGAGAATTGTTTTAACAAATGTTCGCTAGACAAACCTTTACTCGGGTAAAACCCCGGGCGAAGCCGAGTACGTTTTATAAGTTTATAGAGAATTGTTTTAACAAATGTTCGTTAGACAAACATTCACTCGGGTAAAACCTGGGCGAAGCCGGGCACATCCGCTAGTAATTTACATAAGTTTGAAACAATTGACAAATGGCATGATTTTGCATAGTCATGTTAATAAATATAATACGTAACATATGTTATTTAACATATCACAACACTGACCTTTATTATTATGTTTATTATTTTTTTCTCTCTCAAATATATAATTATACTAGACGAATGGCCCGGGCAACGCCCGGGTTTTACCCGAGTGCGTATATTTTTAAAAATGTTTTAATTAAAATACTATTCGTTACAATTATAAATTGGCGCCTATGATGTCTCTCTTGTATAACGTCCCGCCCCAAACTGTGTGTGTCTTGAAAATATAAAAATAAAAATGTGAACGGAAAAATATGTCCAGGGTAGCCTAGTGGTCATGGCATCTGCCCGGTAAGCGGAAGGTCGTGGGTTCGATTCCCATCCCTTGTCACTTTTTTTATTTTATCCATTCTGACCAAAATCTAACCGTGAACTTCACACAGTGAACTTCACACAGACAGAATAAGGCAATTATATAAGTAGATAATCCAAATTGTGCCTTATCACACACTATTTTTTTATTTGGCCTTATCACCTCGTGTTTATAATCTATGACGTAATGCCGGCGGCGCGCGCCCGTTGGCTGCCGGCGAGCACGTGACCTCCCTGTGCGCGCGCATCCGTGACAGAACCGGCCCATGACTGTCGTGACTATATATAGGGATAATAATAATAATATAATAATAATAATTATTATTATTATTATTATTATTATCATTAGATAATGATCATAATGATGATGCGCGCGCATCCGTGACAGAACCGGCCCATGACGGTCGTGACTATATATGTTGACTAGACGAATGGCCCGGGCAACGCCCGGGTTTTACCCGAGTGCGTATATATTTTTAAAATGTTTTAATTAAAATACTATTTGTTACAATTATAAATTGGCGCCATGGATGTCTCTCTTGTGAAACGTCCCGCCCCAAACTGTGTGTGTCTTAAAAATATAAAAATAAAAATGTGAACGGAAAAATATGTCCAGGGTAGCCTAGTGGTCATGGCATCTGCCCGGTAAGCGGAAGGTCGTGGGTTCGATTCCAATCCCTTGACACTTTTTTATTTTATCCATTCTGACCAAAATCTATCCGTGAACTTCACACAGAGAGAATAAGGCAATTATATAAGTAGATAATCCAAATTGTGCCTAATCACACACTATTTTTTTATTTGGCCTTATTACCTTGTGTTTATAATCTATGACGTAATGCCGGCGGCGCGCGCCCGTTGGCTGCCGGCGAGCACGAGACCTTCCTGTGCGCGCGCATCCGTGACAGAACCGGCCCATGACGGTCGTGACTATATATGTTGATAGATAATAATAATATAATAATAATAATAATAATAATAATTATTATTATTATTATTATTATTATTATCATTAGATAATGATTAATGATCATAATGATGATGCGCACGCATCCGTGACAGAACCGGTCGGCCGGCCGGCTGGCCGGCCCATGACGGTCGTGACTATATATAGGGATGGATGGATAATAATAATAATATAATAATAATAATAATTATTATTATTATTATTATCATTAGATAATAAATTGTCGGTCGCCGATATCGCCTGTGAGCCTCAGCATCATGTTGAAGTCTTGCAGCATGTTGTTCTGCTGTTTCATTGTCAATACGACTTCTATAAGTTTCAGCTTTACGCAGAAGTCTTGCAGCACGTTGTTCTGCTGTTTCATTGTCAATACGACTTCTAGAAGTTTCAGCTTTACGCAGAAGTCTTGCAGCATGTTGTTCTGCTGTTTCATTGTCAATACGACTTCTAGAAGTTTCAGCTTTACGCAGAAGTCTTGCAGCACTTTGTTCTGCTGTTTCATTGTCAATACGACTTCTAGAAGTTTCAGCTTTACGCAGAAGTCTTGCAGCACGTTGTTCTGCTGTTTCATTGTCAATACGACTTCTAGAAGTTTTAGCTTTACGCAGAAGTCTTGCAGCATGTTGTACTGCTGTTTCATTGTCAATACGACTTCTAGAAGTTTCAGCTTTACGCAGAAGTCTTGCAGCACTTTGTTCTGCTGTTTCATTGTCAATACGACTTCTAGAAGTTTCAGCTTTACGCAGAAGTCTTGCAGCATGTTGTTCTGCTGTTTCATTGTCAATACGACTTCTAGAAGTTTCAGCTTTACGCAGAAGTCTTGCAGCACTTTGTTCTGCTGTTTCATTGTCAATACGACTTCTAGAAGTTTAAGCTTTACGCAGAAGTCTTGCAGCACGTTGTTCTGCTGTTTCATTGTCAATACGACTTCTAGAAGTTTCAGCTTTACGCAGATGTCTTGCAGCACGTTGTTCTGCTGTTTCATTGTTAATACGACTTCTAGAAGTTTCAGCTTTACGCAGAAGTCTTGCAGCACGCTGTTCTGCTGTTTCATTATCTAGTTTTAGACGTTTAGCTTCAGAATCTCGTTGGAGTCGTTCAGCGCGTTGATCAGCTGTTCCTTGTTGCCTTGCATTTTGCCTTTTTGCGGCAGCTGCGGCCTTTCTTTCCTCTTCAGAGTTATATTTCTTAGGAGGCATGTTTTTTTGCCTACAATGATTATTTTAGTAAATAGGTAATATTAAGTAAAAGCAGAAGAATATGGGTAATTAGTAATCAAAGTAAACAATTAGTAATCAAGTTATCAAAATTATTTTTTTTTTGGATGAGATATTTCTATGAAATTTATTGAAAATTAAAAATATTCTGTTATTTTAAACTATATATTTATTTTTAAAATAAAGTTTTTAATTTTAAAATGTTTTTCTTTTTTTTTAAATATAATTTTCATTATGATAATGATCATAATAATGATGCGCAGGCATCCGTGACAGAACCGGCCGGCCGGCCCGCCCGCCCGCCCGCCGGCCCGCCCATGACGGTCGTGACTATATATGTTGACGAATGGCCCGGGCAACGCCCGGGTTTTACCCGAGTGCGTATATATTTTAAAAACGTTTTAATTCAAATACTATTCGTTAAAATTATAAATTGGCGCCGTGGATGTCTCTCTTGTGAAACGTCCCGCCCCAAACTGTGTGTGTCTTGAAAATATAAAATAAAAATGTGAATTTTCATAAAGATTTTATCATGTCGATTTTTTTTTTGCATTTCACCTACTAAATCGATAGAGATAATTACATTTGCAACATGAACTTAGGTATATCGACTAAATAGAAAACTGCATAGTAATAAAGATCATTTTTTATAGGCACCATATCGTTTTTTTTTTTTCAATAAAATCGAAAAAAAATTAACGATAAATAACGATAATTGCCTTTAAAAGAAATTGCCTTAAAAAAAAGAAACATTCGCGGTGATTTTGTCTTGCATTCGTTTATACAATTATTATATACGAATGACCCGGGCAACGCCCGGGTTTTACCTGATAAATGCTTTTATTCAAATACTATTCGTTACAATTATAAATTGGCGCCGTGGATGTCATTCTTGTATAATATATAAATGAGTTTTAAAAATTGTAAAAAAAAAAAATGCGTCGGCCGGGATTCGAACCCGGGCCGCCCGCGTGGCAGGCGAGCATTCTACCACTGAACCACCGATGGTTATGAAAAATCCCATCCGTGAGCTTCAGACAAACAAACAGACAGAATAAAACAAATATATAAGTAGATTTACTCAACATTGTTGGCTTTTTATCTTACATTTATTCTTCATTGTTGGCTTTTTATATTACATTTACTCTTCATTGTTGGCTTTTTATCTTTCATTCATTCTTCATTGTTGGCTTTTTATCTTACATTCATTCTTCATTTTTGGCTTTTTATATTATATTTACTCTTCATTGTTGGCTTTTTATCTTAAATTTATTCTTCATTGTTGGCTTTTTATATTACATTTACTCTTTATTGTTGGCTTTTTATCTTACATTCATTCTTCATTGTTGGCTTTTTATATCATATTTACTCTTCATTGTTGGCTTTTTATCTTACATTCATTCTTCATTTTTGGCTTTTTATATTATATTTACTCTTCATTATTGGCTTTTTATCTTACATTTATTCTTCATTGTTGGCTTTTTATATTATATTTACTCTTCATTGTTGGCTTTTTATCTTACATTTATTATTCATTGTTGGCTTTTTATATTACATTTACTCTTTATTGTTGGCTTTTTATCTTACATTCATTCTTCATTGTTGGCTTTTTATATCTTATTTACTCTTCATTGTTGGCTTTTTATCTTACATTCATTCTTCATTGTTGGCTTTTTATATTATACTAATTATGATGCGCGCGCATCCGTGACAGAACCGGCCGGCCCATGACGGTCGTGACTATATATGTTGATATTCCAAATTGTACTTTATCAGTAGATTTGGTCTTATTACCTTCTAATCTATAATCCGAATTATTTGGATAATGATAATGATCATAATGATGATGCGAGCGCATCCGTGACAGAACCGGCCGGCCGGCCCGCCCGCCCGCCCGCCCATGACGGTCGTGACTATATATGTTGACGAATGGCCCGGGCAACGCCCGGGTTTTACCCGAGTGCGTATATATTTTAAAAACGTTTTAATTCAAATACTATTCGTTACAATTATAAATTGGCGCCGTGGATGTCTCTCTTGTGAAACGTCCCGCCCCAAACTGTGTGTGTCTTGAAAATATAAAAATAAAAATGTGAATTTTCATAAAGATTTCATCATGTCGATTTTTTTTTTTGCATTTCACCTACTAAATCGATAGAGATAATTACATTTGCAACATAAACTTAGGTATATTGACTAAATAGAAAACTGCATAGTAATAAAGATCATTTTTTAAAGGCACCATATCGTTTTATTTTTCAATAAAATCGAAACAAAAATTAACGATAAATAACGATAATTGCCTTAAAAAGAAATTGCCTTAAAAAAAAGAAACATTCGCGGTGATTTTGTCTTGCATTCGTTTATACAATTATTATATACGAATGACCCGGGCAACGCCCGGGTTTTACCCAATTAAATGCTTTTATTCAAATACTATTCGTTACAATTATAAATTGGCGCCGTGGATGTCATTCTTGTATAATATATAAATGAGTTTTAAAAATTGTAAAAAAAAAAAAAAACGCATCGGCCGGGAATCGAACCCGGGCCGCCCGCGTGGCAGGCGAGCATTCTACCACTGAACCACCGATGGTTATGAAAATTCCCATCCGTGAGCTTCAGACAAACAAACAGACAGAATAAGGCAAATATATAAGTAGATTTACTCTTCATTGTTGGCTTTTTATCTTACATTTATTCTTCATTGTTGGCTTTTTATATTACATTTACTCTTCATTGTTGGCTTTTTATCTTTCATTCATTCTTCATTGTTGGCTTTTTATATCATATTTACTCTTCATTGTTGGCTTTTTATCTTACATTCATTCTTCATTTTTGGCTTTTTATATTATATTTACTCTTCATTGTTGGCTTTTTATCTTACATTCATTCTTCATTGTTGGCTTTTTATATCATACTAGACGAATGGCCCGGGCAACGCCCTGGTTTTACCCGAGTGCGTATGTATTTTAAAAACGTTTTAATTCAAATACTATTAGTTACAATTATAAATTGGCGCCATGGATGTCACTCTTGTGAAACGTCCCGTTCCAAACTGTGTGTTTTTAAAATATTTTAATTAAAATACTATTCGTTACAATTATGAATTGGCGCCGTGGATGTCTCTCTTGTGAAACCTCCCGCCCCAAACTGTGTGTGTCTTGAAAATATAAAAATAAAAATGTGAATTTTCATAAAGATTTCATCATGTAGATTTTTTTTTTGCATTTCACCTACTAAATCGATAGAGATAATTACATTTGCAACATGAACTTAGGTATATTGACTAAATAGAAAACTGCATAGTAATAAAGATCATTTTTTAAAGGCACCATATCGTTTTTTTTTTCAATTAAAATCGAAACAAAAATTAACGATAAATAAAGATAATTGCCTTAAAAAGAAATTGCCTTAAAAAAAAGAAACATTCGCGGTAATTTTGTCTTGCATTCGTTTATACAATTATTATATACGAATGACCCGAGCAACGCCCGGGTTTTACCCGATTAAATGCTTTTATTCAAATACTATTCGTTACAATTATAAATTGGCGCCGTGGATGTCATTCTTGTATAATATATAAATGAGTTTTAAAAATTGTAAAAAAAAAAAAATGCATCGGCCGGGAATCGAACCCGGGCCGCCCGCGTGGCAGGCGAGCATTCTACCACTGAACCACCGATGGTTATGAAAAATCCCATCCGTGAGCTTCAGACAAACAAACAGACAAACAGAATAAGGCAAATATATAAGTAGATTTACTCTTCATTGTTGGCTTTTTATCTTACATTCATTCTTCATTTTTGGCTTTTTATATTATATTTACTCTTCATTGTTGGCTTTTTATCTTACATTTATTCTTCATTGTTGGCTTTTTATATTATATTTACTCTTCATTGTTGGCTTTTTATCTTACATTTATTCTTCATTGTTGGCTTTTTATATTACATTTACTCTTTATTGTTGGCTTTTTATCTTACATTCATTCTTCATTGTTGGCTTTTTATATCATATTTACTCTTCATTGTTGGCTTTTTATCTTACATTCATTCTTCATTGTTGGCTTTTTATATTATACTAATTATGATGCGCGCGCATCCGTGACAGAACCGGCCGGCCCATGACGGTCGTGACTATATATGTTGATATTCCAAATTGTACCTTATCAGTAGATTTGGTCTTATTACCTTTTTATCTATAATCCAAATTATTTGGATAATGATAATGATCATAATGATGATGCGCGCGCATCCGTGACAGAACCGGCCGGCCGGCCGGCCCGCCCGCCCGCCCGCCCATGACGGTCGTGACTATATATGTTGATAGTAATAATAATAATAATAATTATTAGTATTATTATTATTATTATCATTAGATAATGATAATGATCATAATGATAATGCGCGCGCATCCGTGACAGAACCGGCCCATGACGGTCGTGACTATATATGTTGATATTATTATTTATTTATATTTTTATTAATCTTGTATTTGTGAACCAATAAATTCTCACGTTGACGTTGTAATAAAGTAGTTTGAATCTCTCTCTCTCTCTCTCTCGGTCTAAATTTATATCATAAATGTAAATCTTTTCACAAGATCATATTGTTTGATTTAAATTAATTATAAAGCAATAACGCGCCATCTTTATTTAGGAAATTAAAGTATTGAAGCCTGAAGGTTTTTTTACACGTAAAACAAATTTCTACTGTTCTTACTGTGATGAAAATATTTTGGGAGGGTTCGGTTCATCAGTGGTGAACCCTCCCAGCGGTTTCGCCAATTTAATCTACCAGACCGCTTCTTAGAGCTCTAATATTGTATTGAAGGATTCTGCTTATATGGTATTCAAGAAAACTATGGACAATCTTTTAGGACATTAGAATTACATATAAATATTTGCATCGAGCAATGCTCTTCCGCAAACAATAAGAACAATGCCAGTTAGGTATAAATTAACTATAATGCAATAATGCGCCATCATCATAGGAAATGAAAGCACTAACTAAAGCACAACTTAAATTGGCGAAACCGCTGAGAGGGTACACCACTGATGAGCCAAGCCCTCTCAACATTTTTTTTCATCGCAGCAAGAAGAGTAGAAGTTTTGTGTAAAAAAAGGAAGCGTTCATGCTTAAATGCTTTCATTTAATATTTAATGATATATTTTAAAAGAAACACATTGCCAAAAAGATTTTTTGAAATTTGTTATTTAAAACCAACACCGATTATCATCCTTTCCAATAAAATAATGACATCTACTCTTTATATAATTTTTTGCTAATTTCAAAAGAAACTCGTCCCTGGATGAATTATATAGACACCTATAGTGTGTGTTAGATATTTGAACGATACGTTCACCTAAAAGAAGCAAGTCTTCCCACCCTAGTCTACCGGACAAAATTACGCTAAAAAAGCCAAGAAAGCGGTGGGATTCGTTTTTCACCCAATTTGAAAGCAAAATTCGAACAATTTCCGGCGACATCGTCTCGACTTGTATAACAAGGATTGTTAGCGGCGCTGCAGACTGGTGTGAAAGGAGTCATTTGGAGGGAGGGGATCATTCTACTACATTTTTATCGTCTTCTATTGAAAAAGTTCTCGTAGGTACTTTTCTAAAATATATTTCTTTTGACACTTTAAATTAGAAATCCCTATTTTTCATAATAAACAGTGTTCGATAAGATTTTGTATTCTTATTATCTCTTTAACGTTCTATTTTCATTTAACTCTACTCAATTTTATCATTCAATCTCTTCATATTTTCCTTTATTCTATTCAAGTCAATCGCAATAGAGTGATATATATATATGTTATGAATAAATTTGTTGTTGTTGATAAAGGGTTGAGGTGCAGTCGTGATAAAAAAGATAAATATTTACCGTCAAGTAGCTTTTATTTTCAATTACTTGAGGAAAGATTACACATTTGTTAGTTTTCACATTATATAGAATTTATAATTTAATCCTATATTAGTGATTTAAAAGGATTGATTGGTTAACTACGCATATTTACAACAAAATTATACAACGAAACTAAACAACTAAACTAAGAGCACCGAGAGGATTCTCAGTCCGGCAATACACCGTTTGACCCGGAGCGGGTCTAACAGTTTTTTCCATAGGAGAGCTTGGGGCACCGTATCAAAAGCCTTTTTAAGATCGATAAAGAAAGCGTAGAACTTTCGTCTTTTACGTCTAAGTGTTAATTGGATTAATTAGACTAAAGTAAAAATATGATCCTGGCATGAATGTTCTTTTCTGAAGCCCGCTTGATTTTCCGGTATAATTGCTCTATTTTCGGTCCAGCTGCTTAGCCGTATTTTCATTATTGATGAGAAAAGCTTAGCGAGCTTGCTTAGAAGTGCTATTCCCCGATAATTGTGAGGATTGTCGGCATCACCATTTTTAAAGATGGGATGTATAATTGTTTTGCACCAAGTTGTTGGGAATTACAGGCGTTACAGTCTTGAAACTTACCTTAAAGTTCTGGGT
>CP092866.1:79037913-79167563 GCA_030710605.1 Cordylochernes scorpioides | reverse complement strand
GATCCACTTGAATGAGTTCTGTAAACTTGAATAAGGGAACTCTACGTAATTGAACAATGAATTTCGATTTAATGATTCTAGAATAAAAAGTTACATGAATTTATTTGATTAGCCTAACATGACTTGATGGCTCGATTTAAATAGACTAGCGAGTAAACTAAACAAAACACAAAATATAAACAACACACTGTTGCCGAATCAATACAAATTAATCAATAAAAATATACACAGATTAAAATACACACACATATAGGCCTTTTTATTGGGGCATCCAGTATAAATAAATAAGGTGACATCGGCTCCCCTTGTAAAACTCCCGAACGCACCTTTATTGGCGCAGTGAATGAATTGTTCCATCGCACTACCGCTGTCATATTTGTGTAATAATCTTTAATTAAGTTAACAAAACGCGGTGGTTGAGACCTGCATCTACCAGTTTTCTTCATAATAATGAGTGGGGCACTGTATCGAAAGCTTTTTTCAAATCCACGAAGAACATGTAGCATTTTCTGCTCTTTCGGCTTAGAGTCATTTGAATCAGGGATGATAGAGTGAATATATGGTCCTGACAAGAGTGGTACACAGATTTAAAAAAAAACAATAAAGAATTAATTATGTAAAACAATGAATTATATAAATTAACAATAAAGAATAGAATAACATCAATGAAATAATATTTAACAACAATTTCTACAATAATTTAAAAATATATATATTAAAAAAAAAAAAACACTTTTTTCAAAAAAGCTGTTATTTAAAATACACTCAAAATAACAGAATAAATATTTCTGAAGTATTGCTTTTTTTCTGAAGGTCCATTTCACAAATAAAATAATAGACTTAGAAATAAAAGCGGTGGGGGGTGATAATCATTTATGCAGCAGATAGGTATAAATTCAATGAAAGGCATAATATTGCTAATCATTTTCTTCATATAAAATCACATTGTTCTCATATTTATTATTTTTGTACCCCACCGCTTTTATTTCTAAATATATTATTTTATTTGTTAAATGGTACCTTCAGAAAAAAAACCAATACTTCAGAAATATTTATTCTGTTATTTTTAGTGCATTTTAAATAAAAGCTTTTTTTTTAAGTGTTTTTTTATAATTAACTAGCCGAGTGACCCGGGCAACGCCCCGGGTTCACCCTAAGTATAGATAGTGGCTTGAAATTGAAATAGGTATATTTTAATTTATTAGAAGCAGCATTTCAAGAAAGGTTAAATAAAAATATTCCTAAGCACAGTATATACATTCGTGCACATCTGGTGGAAATTATCATTTATAGACGAATGACCCGGCTTCGCCCGGGAATTCCCCCGAGTGCAATTTCCTTCATACTGAAAGAACATTGCTAATAAATAGTATTAGAGCCATAGAATAGCAACATCGAAGTAATACATAGTTCAAATAGTTGGCAGATTTTCCACCCAACCTCCGAGGTACCCGCCCCAGCGTGTTAATTCTTATATATAGTGGTGCATCCTCTTTAGGTCTATTACACTCTTTGGGTAAAAAAGGGATAAGGATTGAAATTGCTTGAGAAGAGTGACCGTGATTGACCAAGCCTAGCCAGCAGCCTGTAATCTAATGTTTTCAGACCCCAGTCAAACATTCGTAGATGTTTTTCTGAAAAATAATTTAAAAAAAACTAATATTAATATAAATCATAATAATCTGCAACTGTGCTTGAATATTCTAATTCTAGAGATTTTACCTTTCAAATATATACAAATATATACTTTTATAGAAAGAATTATGAAAATAAGATACCACTCAAACAACAACAACAAAAAAAAGAGACTACAATAGCATTAAAAAAAAATTATTCATGACAACACAGAAGAATACACAAAACATAACATGGAGCCAAAACATAAATATTTCTTCCTGAGCCAACTCTAGAGCAGTCAACATACAATTGCCCATGCGAGAAACAGGGTTGCTCCAAGTCAATGCCAGCAATTTTGAGGGACTGACCTTGAGCCTTGTTAATCGACATGGCAAAAGAAACTCGAATGGGGAACTGCAATCTTTTAAAATGCAAAGGAGAATGTTTATCATCATGAATCAGAGGAATCCGGTGAATAAAAACCTCTTCAAATATATACGTATATAGAAAGAATTATGAAAATAATATACCACTCAAACAACAACAACAAAAAAAAAAAAGACTAAAATAGCATTAAAAAAAAATTATTCATGACAACACAGGAGAATACACAAAATTTGAAGTCCTATTTTCTGGAGCCAAAACTTAAAGATTTCTTCCTGAGCCAACTCTAGAGCAGGCAACATACAATTGCCCATGCGAGAAACAGGGTTGCCCCAAGTCAATGCCAGCAATTTTGAGGGAGTGACCTTGAGCCTTGTTAATCGACATAGCAAAAGAAACTCAAATGGGGAACTGCAATCTTTTAAAATGCAAAGGAGAATGTTTATCTTCATGAATCAAAGGAATCCGGGGAATAAAATCCTCTTCATTTTGAAAGCAACCAGTTAAAATGGTTGCCTCTACCACATGAGGCCACAATCTTTTAACACAGAGACGGGTACCATTGCAAAGGCGGGGTGCTTCAATATTTTTTCATTAAATATATACGTATATAGAAAGAATTATGAAAATAATATACCACTCAAACAACAACAAAAAAAGACTAAAATAGCATAAAAAAATTATTCATGACAACACAGAAGAATACACAAAATTTGAAGTCTTATTTTCTGGAGCCAAAACATAAAGATTTATTCCTGAGCCAACTCTAGAGCAGGCAACATACAATTGCCCATGCGAGAAACAGGGTTGCTCCAAGTCAATGCCAGCAATTTTGAGGGACTGACCTTGAGCCTTGTTAATCGACATGGCAAAAGAAACTCAAATGGGGAACTGCAATCTTTTAAAATGCAAAGGAGAATGTTTATCTTCATGAATCAAAGGAATCCGGGGAATAAAATCCTCTTCATTTTGAAAGCAACCAGTTAAAATGGTTGCCTCTACCACATGAGGCCACAATCTTTTAACACAGAGACGGGTACCATTGCAAAGGCGGGGTGCATCAATATTTCTCAATAAAATAATGGGACACCAACTCTAAGTTCTAAGTGATGTGGTGGCATCCCAGAAGGTTCTAAAGAATTTAAAAACTCTGTTGTATATTCCACGCAATCCTCAGCATCAAAGGTGGAATCCACAGAAGTATATAAAATGCTTTGCCCTGGTATTTCTTTCAAAAGCTGAGCATTTATGGCATCAACTACACAATTCCTTGGAGCCAAAATTGCCCGCTCACAAATCAAGGATAGTTATTCGCCCTTTCCCGGTTAAACATCTCCCCAATGTTAGGAAAAACACTATTCTTTAGGCCAGAGAGGGAGTCACACACACACACACACACAACAGTGTTAACCAATTCATTTGAAAAATTAACATTACCATCCGTATCATTAAGTTGGCCACTTCCAAGTTGAAGCAAAAATTGTGAAAATAACAGTGAGTTGGGATCTCCTGAATTGACAGCCCGCATATTTGTTGAAAGAGTAAGTCTTTCAACAAATGACCAAAGTGGGGATGCCTTTAAGCAAGCATGCAACTCATCTGCTATTGTACCTCTAGGGATAATGGGCAATATCTGCCTGAAGTCACCGGCCAACAACAACACTACACCTCCCATTGGTCTCTGATCCTGCCTACAATCTTTAAGTGTTATGTCAACTGCCTCTAAAGCATGCCTGTGTGCCATGAAACATTCATCCCAGACAATAAATTTGCATTGTCTAAGAACTTCACCCATTGCGGAATCAGCATTCAAATTACAAACTGGTACCTCATCACTGGTTAAATCTAAGGGTAATTTGAAAGTGGAATGAGCAGTTCTGCCACCATGCAACAGAGTGGCCGCAATACCAGAAGAAGCTGTAGAAAGAGCAATGTCCCCAGTACTTCGTACCTTTGTAAGAAGAAGATTGATCAGAAAAGTTTTCTCTGTGCCCCCCGGAGCATCAAGAAAGTACAATCCGCCAGCATTCGAATCAATTTTAGAAAGGATCCTATCGTAAGCCTCCTTTTGTTCAGGGACATTGGCAAGTTTCGGTTCATTCGAAGCCACAAATTGTAGTAACCTGCTGAGATCATACGATGTTTCTCTTAAAAGTTCATGACTGGTTCGGTGAGTAACATTGCGCTGTGGGGACCTCATGCCAAACTTTGTCAAATGGAAACCAGTCATTTGCAGAACTTTTTGTTCTAAAAGTATTAAAGCCTGATTTGACATTTCGGATGTCAGCTGTAAAAGACCGTCATTGGCTTGCTGTCTGGCAAGATTCAGAATATCTGCAGACATTGGTTCTTTAAATTGTGCCCAGATATCTTGAGGGTTGGTAGGGTGGCAGCAGGTAAGAATAATAGCAAAAAGTTCCCGGATTTTTAAAGGAGACTCACTTAGCACTGCTTCCTGAATACAATGATGCCATTGCTGGTCATTCTCAAGCAACCCCAAATGCAGACATGCCTCTTTATATGTTTGACAGAGCACACCATTGATTGTTCTGAGGGCTGCAAAAGAAGTCGGACCACGAACACTATGAAGCAGCATGCGAAGATAAAAACATTCCTCATAATTTGGATGAACGGTGTAGACTCTGCCAATAGCATCAGAAGCAAAAGCAACTTGGTCAGCAATGCGAGTGCCTTGTTTTCGAGGCTGCCATGATTTAGAAGCAGACCAAATGTAGTAAACAGGAACTTCAACATAGAGAAGTGTTTTTGCAAAGTTATCGCGCTGGCAAAGGGCAAAATATTCTGTCAATGTGGTCTTAGGTGGACGGTGAGCCTGTAGTGCAGCATTAGCAGAAGTAAAATATACACGCTGCCCATTTTCCAAGTGTACAGAGAGATGTTGAACCATTGGATGGCGTCTGTGAATAGGGAATCCCAGAATGCGCCAAACAGCTTCATTGCTACTAATATATCGACCATGTTGGTACTCTAGCACTTCATTAGACTCTGTTTGAGCACCAGTAACTGCAAAAGTTGATTGGTCTGAACCCTTGTATATGTATTTGCAGATATATTTTATAGCAGAGATTGAAGCACAGGACTCCACATTGATGTGAGCATCAAATAGTCTGCATAGAAGAGGCGAATATGGCACAACATACCTATTATCAATGGTAACATTAGTCATGCGCACAACCTGAACACCATTCTCAATGGTGAAAACTCTCACTCTTTTAACAAAAGAAAAGCCACCTTCCTCAGGCCTGCGACGTCTGTACAATGGGTAGCCATCCCTATCTGTCTGCGTTTCAGCCAAGAGTAGCCGTGGATATTTCTTTTGGCATCTACCCCGTTCCATGCAGCCAGGATTAGGATACCCATGTCCACATGGCCCATGAATCATATTTTTGGTTACTGTCCGAAACAGTGAAGCATCAACCTCCGCATTGGGGATTTCAGCACAAATGATCGAATCAATCTGGTTTGGGCGAATATTTTCTTTAAGCCACAATAAAATATGCGCATGTGGTAGCCCTCGCTTTTGCCATTCAATGGTATAACACCAACATTGGGGCGCGCTTGCCAAAAACATCACCCTTGGTGATCAAATCTATAAGCTTGGTAACTTTCAATTGAAAAATGCGAGCAACCAAGTCATGCCGAACAAATGCACCTTGGGTGGGGAACTGCATTAGTTTTATCTCAGGCCACTCAGGATTGCATGTAAATGTAATAAAAAGGTCTGGGCGACCATATTTACGGACGTAAGCCATGCAATCCTGGGCATACTCATGCATGTGCCTTGGACTGCCCACAAAGGAAGAAGGAAGAATAACTTGTCTTCCAATAAGGGCATGACTCCTGTCAGTGCGAATAGCATCTAACAGATTGATGTATTCGGTTGCACGAAGTTGAGCTTGATGCGCTGAGATGTAATGCAGCCTTTCAGATTCCACCTTGGCATAAATGTCGACCAGAATTTGATGGGTCAAATCTCCAAAAGCCAGTAACCAATTTGTTATGCCAGGATTACGGCTACGAATCATTAGCAGTGAAGCATAAAAATCCATGCAAGAAACCGTCTTGTGCGCCGAAGGAACCCCATTAATCAGCTGAGGGATATGGAAATGATAACCATCTTGACCATTCCAAAAAACCAAAGGGTATTGCAGGGCGTCATAAGACCTGTGAAACTCGTTAATCCTCTGCACACCACTGCCTCTTTTGGAAAGAACAATGTCACGTCTGTCACAGTTTTCCTGCACAATAACAATGGCAACCTCATTAAAGGTTGGAGCATTGAATGTGCGAGGATGGTGTCCAGGCGGTGCTTTGTCAGCCTTAATGACCAACTTGTAATCAGGAGAAGGCATTTTTTCAATGGAAACTTTGAACAAATGGACATAAGGATTATGTTGATGCAACATATCTTGCAAAATGCTAACAATGTGGGGCTTAGTGATGGGAAAGTTTCTATGGCGGGTGGCAACCTCTGCACTACTATCTCCGATGAAGAAAACCTGAAGGAATGCTGGCTGTAGTTGGCGGCTATCAGAGTTGAGTGGTGGCAAAACAGAGCCAATTCTATGATAGACCTGACCTTGGACCTTAAACGTTGGCATGTAACCTGGCAACACAACACGACTACCACACCCAAAAGATGTCATTTGGAAGGCATTGTTATAGTGACGGATATGTCGCATGAACTCAGCCGAGTGAGGAGAAGACCCATCGAGCAGAGTTCTGAGAGCTTCTGGGGGTTCAGGTAAATCAGGAATTCTGACCTTACCTGCAGAACAGCACATTCCAGGCCGCTCACCATTGTACTTAAAGGCAGTACAATGTTGACATTGGTTATCCATATGGCCAATCTGAAGAAATGTAAATTGTTCATAATTCAGGGCCGGATTGTAATGGAAAGCAGCATTGAGCATATCAGCCCAAGTGCTAGCTCGTTGCCTGAAATACCGCAACTGGTAAGCCTCCTGTCGTGTTTGGGACTGCTGGGAGTCTCTGATGCGCGTTGAACTCTGTGGTGCAGCCGGTCACTTTGGAGACGGGCTTGAGACTGTTGGGGATTCTCTGATGCGCGTTGAACTCTGTGGCGCAGCCGGTCACTTTGGAGGCGGGCTTGAGACTGTTGGGGATTTTCTGATGCGCGTTGAACTCTGTGGCGCAGCCGGTCACTTTGGAGGCGGGCTTGAGACTTTTGGGGATTCTCCAATGTGCGGCTACTTTGGCCTCTAGCAGCTCGGGCAGCCATGCGTCGAGCTGCAGGTGTACTTACTCCAATTGCAGATCTTTTGCGAGGCATATCAAATGGGATGATTCAATTTGAAAATATGTCCTAAAAAACAGAAATAGCACAATCAGTACCAAAAATATTTTTGTATATATATAAAAAAAAAGCTTATAAGGAAAACAGTGCAGACCCAAAATATATGATATTTTTAAAAGAATAACAAAACAAAGGCCATTACAACAATTAAAAAACATAAGCCCATTGTTTATATACAGTAATAAAAGTTTGTAAATATTGTCAAATCTGCATTGGTTACTAACCGTAACTTTGTAAAATGTAGTGCCCTATCAACATGTCAGAAAAAAAATAATAATACTAAAAAAAACTAATGCCAAAATAGCCATGTTAATATTTCAGGCTGATAAAAACCAAAGGGTATATGGATTATAGACAAACACATGTTTTGGCTGTTAAATGAGACAGTAATTCATAGTAAATTTTCACTACTGTATTTTCTGCATATTGACTATTGTTTGTTTAATTTTAAGAATTATCATATTGACTGTAAAAAAAAACAAAGGCCAGAACAAAAATTAATAAATGTAATGTTTTTTTTTAATTGCATTGTGTGAACGTACCTTAACTTAGCAATATAAATTTTAGACAAACACATGTTTTTGCTGTTAAATGAGACAGTAAATCATATTAAATTTTCACTACTATATTTTTTGCTTATTGACTATTGTTTGTTTAATTTTAAGAATTGTCATATTGACTGTAAAAAAAAAAAAACAAAGGCCAGAACAAAAATTAATAAAAAAAGTAAGAAAGGCATTGTTTACATACAGTAAATCTAATTTTGTAATGTTTTTTTTTTAATTGCATTGTGTGAACGTACCTTAACTTAGCAATATAAATTTTAGACAAACACATGTTTTGGCTGTTAAATGAGACAGTAATGCATATTAAATTTTCACTACTGTATTTTTTGCTTATTGACTATTGTTTGTTTAATTTTAAGAATTATCATATTGACTGTAAAAAAAAAAAAAAAAAAACAAAGGCCAGAACAAAAATTAAGAAAAAAAGTAAGAAATGCATTGTTTACATACAGTAAAGCTAATTCTGTAATGTTTTTTATTCAATTGCATTGTGTGAACGTACCTTAACTTAGCAATATAAATTTTAGACAAACACATGTTTTGGCTGTTAAATGAGACAGTAATGCATATTAAATTTTCACTACTGTATTTTATTGACTGTAAAAAAAACACAAAGGCCAGAACAAAAATGAATAAAAAATAAGAAAGCCATTGTTTACATACAGTAACGCTAATTTTGTAAAGTTTTTTTTTTAATTGTGTGAAACTTACCTTAACTTAGTAATATAAATTTCTCTCTCAATACTTTTGAAAAAAAAGTGACACTCGTATAAAAAGATATTTAAAAAAAAGTAAGCAAGCAACTTGAAAAGAAATGCAGAACGCTCATTGGTCGCTTAATTGGCCTCGTGTTGTTACTTTCCGTCGTATTTTTTTCCGCGTAAGCCTCGTATTTACTCCACGTAAAAAAAGGTTCTTCAAATGAAAAAAAGAAATAGCCAAAAATACTAAGCAAATTGTATCCAAAAATTTTCCTCAGGTTTATAAAAAGCGACATGCAAAATTTGGTACCAATTGGTTCAGTAGTTTTTGAGTTTATCGCGAAACAGACAGACAGGCAGGAATTGACTTTTATATATATAGAGATATTACAAAGTTAGAGACACCCAGTGGATTATTGTTAGGGGATAATTGGTAAATATAAAATTTGAATTATAATTAAACAATTGATTAAATAGTTAAAAGTGTAACAACATACTAATTGAAAAAGGAAAACTATTTAAAAAGGTGTCATGAAATGTATGGTGGTATATTGTTACACACACACCTATATATATATATATAATGAATATAAATATATGCGTAATGATATTGGAATAAGAGGATTAAATTATAACAGATAAAATTAATATATTTGTTGGCTTCTTTCATTTATTTGCTTGTAATTCCAAGGACGTTTTAGATAGGAATCTGAATATTTGGATTTCTAATTCCTTCCATGTCTTGAACATTTATTGAAAAATCCTTTCTCAACCTCCAGCATTGTCGCATTTTTAGCCAAGAAAAATTGAAATCGACAGTTTCTGGGAAAAAATAGTTATTTTTTAGTCAGAAAAAGATAATGAAAATATTGCTGTATCATGTTTGATAATCAGATACAAAATTATATAGGGAAAAAATCCTAAAAGAGCAGAGACCACGGGTGAAGCGAGTTCACTTTTAGTATGAAGAAACAAAATTCTAACAGAAAACATTCATTCGAGTAGAAGACACAAAGCCAGATCATCTATATATATATAAATGAATGTATGTGTGTATGTGTGTGTGGTGTGTCTGTCCTTTATGCCTGACCAAACCACTCATTGGAACCCCATGAAACTTTGGGAAGTTATTTAGTATAGTACTGGGAAGGTTTCTAGCAAATATTTTTTTTGAAATAACTTCTCGCCAAAAAATAATCAAGATAAATATTCTAATTTATCTGTTATAATTCAACAATCTGCTCTAAATATTATCATGCATATAGAAAAAAATGATTAGATGCCTCTACTTTATGCCGGACCAAACTACTCATTTCATCGCAATTTAACTTTAAGAAATTGTTTAATATACTACCAGAAAGTTTTCTATCTAATTATTAGTTTGAAAAACCTTTCTTTTTTTGGAAAAAAACAAGGATAAATATTAATTAATCTGTTATATTTTCAGCACTCTGATTTATTATCTCTGTATTATATTTATATATATTAAAAAACGAAAGAAAAAAATAAAAGATAAAAAGATCAGGTGTTGAAATCAATATTAAAAATGGCATATCCTGACCAGGAGCATAGTTGATTTCTGTTCCACCAGATGGCGCTCTGCCTTCTGAAAAGCACATGTGCTCCTGGTCAGGATATGCCATTTTTAATATTTATATATATATAAATCAAAATTTGTCTGTCTGTTTATCGATAAACTCAGAAACTACTTAACCAAATGTCGCCAAATTTTCCACATAACTACCAATGACCCTGAAGATGAAGAATTTACAATGCATTAAAATTAAGTAAAAATATATATTTTAAAATCTATATTTTATCTTTGTGTATAACTTTATTTATATAGCCACTTGCTATTTGACCATTTAGAACTTTGTGAAAAGTTATAAAGCTATTTTTTGTCAGATTTCCTTTTTTTTTTTTGTTTCGTTTTATTTCCCAAATTCCATAAAAATTTTATTAAAAATTATCATCATTATTAAGAAGCAGCAACACATAAAATTCCGAGGATAAGTTTCTTTTATTTAAAAATAATAATATTTTGAGCTTTCGGGCGTAAACAGCCCTTCTTCAGGAATATTTGAAAACAAATTTTTTGAAAACAATTTCAAGTAGAAATGTTTGTACACAAATGGATGGTATCCTTCTTTGGTCTCGTATAGCGTGAGTGAATTCCATGCCCACGTGATTTAGTTTAAATCTAAAAAGCCTTTATAAAGAGATGCGTTTTTGCCCCTAGAAACATTGGCCGATTATATTGAATATATTGAAAGGATTACCTGTCTTAAAATGAATATTTTATGTCTGAATTAAATTTATATACATAAATTAATCGGGAAATTGCTATTGTTTATCTATAATGTAGTTTTATGTATCAGGATTGTGTATTAAGCTATTGTATATTTCTGGGATATCTATATGTCTATTGATGCTCTGGTGTTTTTTGGATACTATTGCTTCTAGGATTAGTCTTTTATGTTTATCTTTTATGTTGGTGTAGTAAGTTTTTGGTTCAGCTAAATTAAAAGTATGGCCTGTTGTTTTAATATGTTGAAAGATAAGTGATCTATTGTCTTTGTTTTTTATATTTCTATTGTGTTCATTAATCCTGTCCTTGACTGACCTACCTGTTTCTCCTACATATATACTATTACAATGGTTACATTTAACGGAATAGATGGCCTGTTTGTTGTGTATTGGTAGGATAGGGCTATTGTTTTTGGTGTTAGGATTTCTAACTATAGAACCAATGTTTGGAGTATTTTCATAAAAAATCCTGATTCCGTGTTTTTTAAGTTCTCGGGCTATTTTGATGTTATTGGGGGAATAAGGTATGATGCATGTTGATCTATATGTCTGGTTATTGTTGATTGTGGAAGGGTTATAAAAATGTCTTAGTATAAATTTTTTGGGTATCCTGCTATGAGAAGGTTTTTCATTATATTTTGAGTTTCTATTGTTTTAAATGTTTGATTGGAACAATAGGTATGGATCCTTTTTGTGAGGGTTTTTATGGTGTTTATCACTCACGCTATACGAGACCAAAGAAGGATACCATCCATTTGTGTACAAACATTTCTACTTGAAATTGTTTTCAAAAAATTTGTTTTCAAATATTCCTGAAGAAGGGCTGTTTACGCCCGAAAGCTCAAAATATTATTATTTTAAAATAAAAGAAACTTATCCTCGGAATTTTATGTGTTGCTGCTAATTATACACCAGAGGATTACACCTTATGATTATTAAGAAGGTTTTCAATGTGTCTGTATTCAAATTATTAATGACAATTTTGATGTTATACACTGTATATGGTATTAAATATGTATAATGGAACAATGGTTTAAAATATAATAGAAAGTAAGCTGAATGAAGACAAAAAAAATGTTGAAAATTCCCTATGAATTGAAATGAAGTCATTTTGCCTATAAAATATCAAAAAAATAGACTGGATTGATACACATTCAAAATGGTTAAAATGGCATTTATTAAGCCAAACAGTGTGAAAAGTAGATACAGTAGAGCTTCCATTGAGAGGATGCATTAAATCGTAGCTTAACCCGTCTCTCCAAGAGGCAGTCTCTTATTAAAGGTCTATTAGAGATTCTTTAATATCAATTAGAATCTCCAATGAGAGACCACCTACAGGAGAAACAAGTTGAGTCATGTTTTTAGGTGGTCTTTCTTAAGAGACTCTATTTACATATATTAAAATCAACATTTTCTTACTGTTACGTTTAATTACTGCTAATCTCTATATATAAAAAATGAATGTATGTCTGTCTATCTGTCAATTATTAATTGGACTGAGCGAGTATTGTGAGTTTCATTATTCTATATGGTCTGGAAGCATATTAAAATTAAATATACAAAATTTGAAAGGAAATTTGGAAATTTGTCCGTTCTTGGCCAACCTGACAACCCAGAAGTCTGAAAATTGGTCAGCTAGCATTGTCATCAGGTTTGAACATGTGTACCAAATTTCATATTTCTAGGTGCCCTATAAGTATATAAAAAAAAATATTACAAGATTTGGCGACAGACAGACAGATAGGCAAGTTAAATAAAAGCTTTTAATAATAATAATTAATAACAAATAAGAATAAAACATACATTTTTAACCAAACATCTATTATTTTTCTATAAGTTTATTATCTTAAAGATTATTTATCAAAAGTAAGATTTTCTACCTATTAATTGCGCACAAGTCAAAGTGAGTTTTATCATTTTTCTACAACATATATATTGGGAGAATAGATAAAATGATGATTTTGTAATGTAGAAAATTAGGAAAGACAAAATTCAGGATGACACGGCAATTTATTTGAGACATAATAATGATACAATTCCAAGGCAAATATACTATTCCTTTAACTTCCAATAACCGAGGGAACCAATTAATATTGATTTTATTCACTTATCTAGTATTTTTCAAGGGACCGGGAAAAAAAGTTCACTAGATAAAATGATGATGTTGTAATGTAGAAAATTAGGAAAGACAAAATTCAGGATGACACGGCAATTTATTTGAGACAAGAATAATGTTTCAATTCCAAGGCAAGATACTATTCCTTTAACTTCCAATTACCGAGGGAACCAATTAATATTGATTTTATTCAACTTATCGAGTATTTTTCAAGGAACCGGGGAAAAATGTTCACTTTATCAAAAGATTCAAATTTACGAGTTTCAAATTATCAAAATATCTCTTTTTTTTATAAGCTTATTATCTTAAAGATTATTTATCAAAAGTAAGATTTTCTACCTATTAATTGCGCACAAGTCAAAGTTAGTTTTATAATTTATCTACATTATTTATATTGGGAGAATAGATAAAATGATGATTTTGTAATGAAGAAAATTAGGAAAAGACAAAATTCCGGATGACACGGCAATATATTTGAGAAAAGAATAATGATACAAATCCAAGGCAAGATACTTTTCCTTTAACTTTCAATTACTGAGGGAACCAATTAATATTGATTTTATCCAACTTATCGAGTATTTTTCAAGGGACCGGGAAAAAATGTTCACTTTATCGAGAGATTCAAATTTACGAGTTTCAAATTATCAAAATATATCTATTATTTTTTTATAAGTTTATTATCTTAAAGATTATTTGTCAAAAGTAAGATTACTACCTAATAATTGCGCACAAGTCAAAGTTAGTTTTATCATTTATCTACAACATATATATTGTGAGAATAGGTAAAATGATGATTTTGTAATGTAGAAAATTAGGAAAAGACAAAATTCCGGATGACACGGCAATATATTTGAGACAAGAATAATGATACAAATCCAAGGCAAGATACTATTCCTTTAACTTCCAATTACTGAGGGAACCAATTTATATTGATTTTATCCAACTTATCGAGTAATTTTCAAGGGACCGGGAAAAAATGTTCACTTTATCGAGAGATTCAAATTTTCGAGTTTCAAATTATCAAAATATATCTATTATTTTTTTAATAAGTTTATAGAGAATTGTTTTAACAAATGTTCGTTAGACAAAACTTTACTCCGGTAAAACCCGGGCGAAGCCGGGTATACATCCGCTAGTTTAAAATATTTACAAACCAGGTTTGAACAAAATCTAAAAAGGGAGTTGATGACAATATTTATCTGTTGATAATAAAGTCTGAATTCTAGGCTGCTGTGTCTAACAGACGTTCCAGATGGAGAGCCGCACAGAATGACTTGCCTTCGTTCCGGTTCTACTAAAGGCGTTGTTGCGATGATCTAGTTAGTGAATATACAGTACTGGGATAGCGGGTCGGGGGGTCAGTGCTTACACCTCTGAGGTAATGATAAAGTCATAACATGTCCTTTCCTTCGGGTCGGTCAGGCCAATGTCGTTATCGTCCATTCCACGTCTAGCCCTGTCTGCACGTGGACTGGAACTCAACTTCCCTCCTCCGATAGCTTGCTTATTTTTCCACAGACCCAGGACAAGGCACTGGGTACTAGACTGCTGGTTCTGGCACAAAACTCCGATGGGAGGCCTCGCGTGATGACGTAAGTTCGGCTTTCAGCGTTGTCAGTATCAGCAAGGCTGTATTCGGTCTCTAGTTCACTCCATTCCATTTTGTTGCCAATTTGGTTTATTAAATAAGGATTTTTTTTATTCCTTGAGGAGCATTACATGAGGAGTTTCTTTTTAGCTTAAAAGAAACTCCTCATGTAGTCTTATAATTCTTATGTATTTAAACTAAATTCTACTGAGTTCATGCAGCCGAAATTTATTTTATTGTAGTCCGATTTATACTTTTTCAATATAAGTATTATATATGTGGACCAGTACCTGTTACATAGAGAATATACGGAACCGTTATGACTGATCCATGTAGATTGATGATGTGAGTTATTATGGGGCAGCATTTTTACCATCTTCAGACAAGGGATTTATTTCTTTGTCTGATGAAGCTGACTTTCCATTTAGAGTATGACTCACATTGTTAACTTATTTGAATTTAATCGTATATTCTTGTAGTTCTAATTAATCATTATTCTCTAGTACTTCTAATATCTTATTATTTTCCTGCAGTCCTATTATTTATAGTGTATAAACACAATTTGGATTATAATTTGAATCTACCAACATCAGACAAGTTTATTTTTCTATGTTCCTTAATGTTAGATTTTCCTGTTCCCTTGTCGACGCAAATTGTTAATGGCTTGGGATATGATCACATTTTCCTGTATTTGTAATAATCTATTAACTGTATTACTATATTCTTAGCAGTATCTTACAGTCCTTATATCAAAAAAGAATAAACACAATTTGATTTATAGTTTAACACTAAGGGAAAAGTATGTCTCAATCTGATTATGTTTGGGGAACTGAATAAATTATAGCTACTATTATCAAACAAAGGATCCAGACCTAGGCCTATTGAATAATACTTCTCTTTATCATAGTTATCACACACTGCTGATCTATTTGAAATGACTCATATTATTTAATATTTCTAGCAAATTATTATCACCCTCCTGTATTTCCAATTTGAAAAAAAAATGTTTTTTCTTCTTTCCTCACTCCTTTTCTAATACGTAGAGTGAATAAGAACATGCTAGATTATAAATAGTAATTACAGTATAGGTAGACTTGATCCTATATTTAAAAAATCCTTTTGTTCTTTTTGTTTTGAATCTACTGAAGTTACCTCAATTAGACAAACGATTCAATCCCTGGTCTGTCGACACTAACTTACTTGATTCATTATTGACGCATACATCTGATTTGAGGGGATCAAGACGTATTAACTTATAGTTCTAAGAATTTATTATTTTTTATAGTTCAAAAAATATTGTAGAGAAAAAGTACATCTTGGAGTATATTTTTTAACTACGTAAATGTAAGTTTGGATACGATTTAAGTTGAGAGTATCTGCCCTTTCAAAGACAGGTTAATTGAAATTATCAGACAAAGGATTTAGTCCTTTGATCTAATATATTTAGCTTTCCCGCTCCCATATTGACACACACAATTTTTAATTTGATGGTATTTTTAAAAAATAATTATCCTTTTCTTATAGTTCTAATATCTTATTTTCTTCCAGTTTTAACTTCTAAAATGAAAAAAAAAACACTTTTTAAAATTAGGTTTGAAATAACAGAAAATGACACTTGCTCAGTTTCATTAGTTGATTTGTGTTGTATCTTCAACTTAGCTATTACCCCATTTCCATTCCAACCTAAATTTACTTTCTATTTGGTCGAAGAGGTATGGTTTAGCAGTAATGAAGATAGGGCTGAAACTGCTGCTCAGGCCTTCATCTGAAGAGGCCCGCCTGAGTATCATCATCTTTCCATCTGTTCTAACCTTTGTGGTTTTCATTTGGTCTAACCTCTAAGGTTTTCATCCTTCCTAATTGGTTCATTAAATTAATATACTATCCTATATCGTGTCCTCCAGCTTTACACTATATTGTCTTTAAAATAAGCTTATAAAATATTTTATAAAAAATTATTTAAAAAATCTATCTTCTTTCATCAAGAGAGAAAATATGGCAAAAAAAAATACTTCTATTTCTCTAATTAGCTTGATTCTATATTTGGAAAATTATTATCATGGTTCTGTCTTTGCTCTTTTCTATAAAAATTGTCTTCGCTTATTCCTTTTTTTACCCAGCCCATGACGTTTAACCACCGAAGTTTTGCTAGAGTACTCTTTTTTTTATACTACTATATTCTAACAAATTATTTAGTACAAGAAAATAATAAAACAAACCTCACATGTTTGAACTAAATAACAAATTTTATAAATCTTGAAATTCTCATAACGATACTATTTGATACAGAATTAGCTTGCTGTTCTGACTCAAAATCAATTCAAAATCTGTAGTTCTTAATATTTTACTTTTCCTCTTTTTTCCAAAAATGAAAAATTTCTATTAATAAATATATATATATATATATGTAGTAATGTAGTTTATGCTGTTGGATGAATGCAGTGTGGCATGTTGGTTAGAAGCAGTCGTGGTTGTTGAGCGATGGGTGGTAAGGACACACAGGAGACAGGATCCAGAGGCAAAAACCCGTGAGGAAATAGATCGGGGAGGAAAGATAGAAGGTCCCAGAACAACCCCTAGAACAACTGGCGTCGAGGCCACCTCGGTGAGAACTGAACTTTGATCATCCCGTCTAGCCGCTTTTAAGCCGCTTTTTGTAAGATAAGTCCCCTAGGAGAGAATTTTGGACTTCGAAGCTGGGTTGTGTTGAAAACTTGAAGAGGTTCGGGGGTCGCAGATTGAACCTTGGTTCATGTTGGAAAGTCCCGATGGGGAATGTGGGGTTCTGCATTACCCTAATACTGTCGGGATGCTCGCAGTCACCAAAGCTCTCGTAGCACTTCTCCTCACTGAGACTGGGACTGTCTCGCTTGTCCGGCGTGCTAGAGTCACTGAGGTCTGTGTCCTCTAACAGTAGGCGGTGGTCATGTTGAGGGTTCTTGGACATCTCATCTTCCACAGTCAGCTCATGTAGATCAGGGGTAGTGGGCTCTTGGGAAGTATGTGCAATTGGGACTTGGGAAGTCTGTTCAATTCGGACTTGGGAAGTCTGTTCAATTTGGACTTGGGAAGTTTGTTCAATTGGGACTTGGGTAGTATGTTCAATTGGGACTTGGGAAGTCTGTTCAATTGGGACTTGGGAAGTCTGTGCAATTGGGATTTGGGAACTCTGTTCAATTGGGACTTGGAAAGTCTGTTCAATTGGGACTTGGGAAGTTAGCTCAATTGGGACATGGGAAGTCTGTTCAATTGGGACTTGGGAAGTCTGTTCAATTGGGACTTGGGAAGTTTGTTCAATTGGGACTTGGGAAGTCTGTTCAATTGGGACTTGGGAAGTTTGTTCAATTGGGACTTGGGAAGTCTGTGTAATTGGGACTTGGGAAGTCTGTTCAATTTGGACTTGGGAAGGTGCGACGTGAAAAACTTGGGGCGTGTCTATTGGTTTTGTAATAGCTTGCTCGATGGGATGGATTTGCTTATCCCGGAGGGAAGACCTTTGCTCAGGGGTCTGTACCTGGTGAAGGAGAGTATTGTCGGCGGCGAATGGTTGTTTACGACATTGTTTGTTGCAATGATTCTGGCCACAGTACCGACATGGTGAAGATGGCAGGCTGTTTGCACCGTGGGAAGACCTGGGTTGAAATCTCTGGGTGCTGGTGTAGGGTCCCGAGATATAAGGTGGACCACTGCTCGCTTGGCGGGTCGTGGGCAGGGTATATTCCCGAATCCTTGTTACCCTTTGATACCACTCGGTTAGGGAGGTTGGCGGTATGATCCTTACTAACTGTTGGTCCCCGAAGGGTAGTCCTTCGGTCAAGGTTTCCAAGATAGTCTCTTGGGGCAGGCCTAGTTGTAGTCCCATGGCGGTCTTGGTGCGGTAATATTCTTCCAGGGACTGACCTTGTAGGCGCAGGGCGAAGTATTTCGAGTAGGTGGCTTCGCTGGTCGAGGGGTAGAGATCCAGCAAGGTGTCTCTCGCCTGGAAGTAGTTCCGAGTGTCCAGCCGAAGCTGGTGGAAGTATTGCAAGGGCTGTTGGACCAGGAACAGCGGCAGTCTGTCTAGTTTTTCGGAAGCGGAGAGTCCAGCTCGGTCTGCTTGGTTGTCGTAGGTCTCGAAGAAGCTTTGTGCTGGATACGTACCGTCATACTTGGGCACCTCTAAGTCTTGACGGGCCTTTGGGCGGAGATTTTGTAAGGCAATTGTGAGCTGGGTTACCAGGTTCTCCAGAGTGATTGGGGTGGTGGGGAGCTCCACTCTCTCGTCGATCTGATCTACCTCCGATGGGGTCTGGTTCTTGTCCTTGTTCATCCTGTCGGCTCGCTGTAGTAATGTAGTTTATGCTGTTGGATGAATGCAGTGTGGCATGTTGGTTAGAAGCAGTCGTGGTTGTTGAGCGATGGGTGGTAAGGACACACAGGAGACAGGATCCAGAGGCAAAAACCCGTGAGGAAATAGATCGGGGAGGAAAGATAGAAGGTCCCAGAACAACCCCTAGAACAACTGGCGTCGAGAGTGAGAACTGAACTTTGATCATCCCGTCTAGCCGCTTTTAAGCCGCTTTTTGTAAGATAAGTCCCCTAGGAGAGAATGAAGTCGTGATACTTGTTTACCAAGGGGGTTGTTTGTTAACCTGGCTATCTTCCCTCTTTCCTTGTACTCCCACACAGGCCATTTTATTTTACGTATTTTCAAATATTATGACATATATATATGGTAATATAAATCAACCACCCCATATTGTATAATACTTGTAACAAGATTTTCATGTTGTATAATAGAAACACATCTGTAAATGATTATACGCATGATTGATATGTGTCATTACATCATCATATGTAATGTACTTTGTACAAACTGAGGATAAATAAATAAAACTCTGTAATAGATTAAGAGTTGAGCTGAAGCAAGAGATAGAAGTCAAAAACGTCTAAAATCGAGATAGATGGAAGTCCCACAACAACATCTAAAGATAGATAGGAAATAGTTAGGACGGCGCCAGTTTACAATTTCGCCAGCCGATGTTGCATCTGCTGAAATGCAATACTTCCTTTCTCGGAAACGATATATAAGGCCCCCGTCTTAGCCAAAAATATAGTCACTTGATAGTCACTTCACCATCAGCGTGTGCCCTCGTCGGATGTCACCAAGGACCTCCTCATCCACCACGTAGACCAGTAAGAACTCTTTTATATATATAAAATAAAAGGATTTAAAAGCGCGAATGTTTCTTTTATACATAAAACGAACTTCTACTGTCCTTACTGCGGTGAAAAAAATATATTGGGAGGGCTTGGCTCATCAGTGGTGAACCCTCCCAGCGGTTTCGCCAATTTAATCCACCAGACCGCTTCTCAGAGCTCTAATACTGTATTGGATCATTCTGCTTTTATATGCTACACTGAAGAATGAAATCTTAGAACTGGTTTTCAGGTAAACTATGGACATAAGCTTATAGACAGTAGAATTACATTCAAATATTTGCTTCGAGCAATGCTCTTCAGCAAACTATAAAGACAAGGCCAGTTTGGCATAAATTAACACAAAGCAATAACGCGCCATCTATACATATAAAATAAAAGGATTTAAAAGCGCGAATGTTTCTTTTATACATAAAACGAACTTCTACTGTCCTTACTGCCGTGAAAAAATATATTGGGAGGGCTTGGCTCATCAGTGGTGAACCCTCCCAGCGGTTTCGCCAATTTAATCCACCAGACCGCTTCTTAGAGCTCTAATACTGTATTGGATCATTCTGCTTTTATATGCTACACTGAAGAATAATATCTTAGAAATGGTTTTCAGGTAAACTATGGACATAAGCTTATAGACAGTAGAATTACATTCAAATATTTGCTTCGAGCAATGCTCTTCAGCAAACTATAAAGACAAGGCCAGTTAGGCATTAATTAACACAAAGCAATAAGGCGCCATCTATACATATAAAATAAAAGGATTTAAAAGCGCGAATGTTTCTTTTATACATAAAACGAACTTCTACTGTCCTTACTGCGGTGAAAAAATATATTGGGAGGGCTTGGCTCATCAGTGGTGAACCCTCCCAGCGGTTCCGCCAATTTAATCCACCAGACCGCTTCTCAGAGCTCTAATACTGTATTGGATCATTCTGCTTTTAAATGCTACACTGAAGGATGGAATCTTAGAAATGGTTATCAAGTAAACTATGGACATAAGCTTATAGGACAATAGAAATACATTCAAATATTCGCTTCGAGCAATGCTCTTCAGCAAACTATAAAGACAAGGCCATTTAGGCATACATTAACACAGAGCAATAACGCGCCATCTATACATGTGGGATCGGGACGATTACCTTTTGAAGTTGATGGGTTGAATTGATTGGTGATTGATTGAATTGATGGGCGCAGTCGTTGCTGAAGTGGTAAGGTCTTCAAACAGGGAAAATAACGAGAAAAACACAGGATTTGGGTTGGAAAAAGGCTAGCAATCTAGGGAGAAAGGAGTTGAAGCTATTTTGACTGAGTTGGCTATTAATTATGGTTGTTCACATTATTGAAGATGGGACTTATCTGAGGGGTTGAGGAGATGGGATTGGCTCCAAACTCGTTGCTGTCCAGGTCCCAACTTGACTCTATGGTGCCACACTCCTAACTGACTATACTTCGTTCCCGATTTAAGACGAAAGCTATTCCGGGCTCTCGTTGGATGAATTTCCAGGGGTGCTCGATTCCCATTGGTTCCTAACTAAGGTTCCTATGCTCTCATTGGGTCTCGGCTAATTCTTTGTTCTTAGCTTGTTCTGACATGATCCAGGAAATGCTAGGTTCTTGAACCCAGTTTTATGAGTTCCTGGATAATAAAACCTGCTAATGATTGCTTCCTCTTTGATGGCCTTTCTCTCCCAGATTTTTTAAGCCTTGTCTTTATTAAAATCTTTTAAAACATACATTGCATACATGTTGGGGCGGGTTACGAAGTATGGCAACCGTTTCATATTGATGTACTCCATTTATGCTACGGACCTTATATTCGTATCTCGATAGCCTTAATCTCCATCGAAATAGTCTGCCTGACGGGTTTTTGATCTCTTTCAGCCACTGCAATGCGTGATGGTCAGAAAATATTGTAAATTTTCTGTCCATCAAACTGACACGGAAATTATCCACACTCTCCACGATTGCTAGGCATTGTAGTTCAGATATGGAAGAACTTCGTTCGTGTGCCCGCAGAGCGCGACTGAAATTTTGGACTGTATAGATCTTGCCATCAGGGTAGACCTGTTTAAGGACGCCTGCGATGCCGAGTGTTGAGGCGTTACAGTACACCTGGCATGGCAGACCTTCCTGGTAAAGGTGTAACGTGGGGTGTGTTGTAAGGCTTTCTTTAAGGCTAGTGAACGCTTTCTGGCATTCGTCATCCCAGACCCACATGACATCCCTTTTTAGAAGGTTGACAAGTGGCGTCCGCAAGCGGGCGTGGTCCGGAATGAACTTTTTGCAAGCGTTCATAGCGCTTAAGAAAGATCGCAATGTTTTGCGATTGTGTGGTTGTTTGGTGGCGTGGATTGTCTCTATGTTTCGTGTAGACGGTGTGGTTGTGTTGGCAGTGTTTGTGCATGTTTTTGTTTGGTGTTGTCGTCTGTTGGTGTGAGTGTCGCGCTTGTTACTGGGTTGTGCGTTTTAATATTGTGTGACGACGTGTGGACACGTGTGTGTTTAATGCGAAAGTTGTCCTGTTGGATGGATACTGTCTGTGTATTGTTGTTGTGCGTATCGTGTTTGTTGCGATGTACACGTGCGTGAGGGTCGTGTGGTGACGTGTGATCACGCGTGTGTTTAATGTTGTCCTGTTGGGGGGACGCAATTTGTGCATTGTCGTTGTGATTTGAAGCCGTTGTGGCCTTGTGAGTTGAGAGCATATAGTAAAGGCAATTGGCCTTAGTGAAAAAGGTGTGTTGTGCAGGCGCGTGACCAGATTGGCAGGTGGGTGATTGGGGTTTGACCAATGAATGCACGCAGTGGGTGCCATGTGCGGAAGGTTTGGATGTATTGTTGGTCTTTTGTGATATCGTTTGGCATTCCCAATATGTGCATTCATTGGGTACATGGTGAAAATGGTAGGTAGGGGTAGACAATGGGGCGCCAAGCTGGAATATAGTGCAGTTGTTAAAATCTATTGTTATTTTAAAATGATGGAGGGTATTTATGCAGAGAATTCCAAATGGCAGAGGTGCTTCCACCACGTGGAAATTCTCTTTTCTAGATATTTTACCTATTGTCAGAGGGAGGGTCAGTTTACCTATTGTTTTTACAAGACCATTTATAGCCTGTAGGTCTATAGACTGCTTTTTAATTTTAAATTAGGAAGATTAGTTTTTAACATTTTATTCAGATTATGGGGCACTATATTCAAACTTGCGCCTGTGTCAATTAAAAATGAGGTGGACAGTTCATGGGTTAAATGCAGTTTCAGCGTCAATCGCTTGACGAAAAGGGTTGGTGGTTGCCTTCCTACCTGCTGGTGGGTGACAGGCTTGTGTGGCTTGGACGTCTCCGGCATGGGGTGGCGGCGTGGGACGCCGGGCGTGCTGCTGGATTGGGACCGTTTGCACTGCCCTTGCACTCGTGGATAGATTTCGGGCCATTTGCACTGCCCTTGCACTCGTGGGTAGATTTGGGCCATTTTAACTGCCCTTGCGTTCGAGTGTCGAGCTTGTTGGGATGGTACAGTCCACCTACTTGGTTTTTTCTGGATACTGGTGTAGGGATCCGGCATGGTGGGTGATGGTTCCTTGGGATGGCGCGTCAGATCGCTCGGCCACGTGTCGGCGGCGGCTCCGTTCGTCTTCCGGCCTGGGGTGGGGGCGTGGGCGGCGTCTGTCCCGCAGGCGGAGCCCCTGTCCTCGTCTCGTCGGGTAGACCTCACTCCTTGGAGGGCGACAGCCAACTGTGCTATAATCGCTGTCAGGGTTCGTCGTGTTATCTTCTTTTCCCTTTTTTCCGCTAAATCGTTGCCGTTACTTTTCGCTACTTGGTCTCGTTTGTTTTCCATTTTATCCTGTCGACTCACTGTGGGATCGGTGCGAATTACCTTTTGAAGTTGATGGGTTGAATTGATTGGTGATTGATTGAATTGATGGGCGCAGTCGTTGCTGAAGTGGTAAGGTCTTCAAACAGGGGAAAATAACGAGAAAAACACAGTATTTGGGTTGAAAAAGGCTAGCAATCTAGGGAGAAAGGAGTTGAAGCTATTTTGACTGAGTTGGCTATTAATTATGGTTGTTCACATTATTGAAAATGGGACTTATCTGAGGGGTTGAGGAGATGGGATTGGCTCCAAACTCGTTGCTGTCCAGGTCCCAACTTGACTCTATGGTGCCACACTCCTAACTGACTATACTTCGTTCCCGATTTAAGACGAAAGCTATTCCAGGCTCTCATTGGATGAATTTCCAGGGGTGCTCGATTCCCATTGGTTCCTAACTAAGGTTCCTATGCACTCATTGGGTCTCGGCTAATTCTTTGTTCTTAGCTTGTTCTGATATGATCCAGGAAATGCTAGGTTCTTGAACCCAGTTTTATGAGTTCCTGGAAAATAAAACCTACTAATGATTGCTACCTCTTTGATGGCCTTTCTCTCCCAGATTTCTTAAGCCTTGTCTTTATTAAAATCTTTTGAAACATACATTGCATACATATTGGGGCGGGTTTGCATCCAGTTATGTACAAAATATGACATACATATAACCTAAAAGGATTTTAGTGTAGCATATAAAAGCAGAATGATCCAATACAGTATTAGAGCTCTGAGAAGCGGTCTGGTGGATTAAATTGGCGAAACCGCTGGGAGGGTTCACCACTGATGAGCCAAGCCCTCCCAATATATTTTTTTCACCGCAGTAAGGACAGTAGAAGTTCGTTTTATGTATAAAAGAAACATTCGCGCTTTTAAATCCTGCTCAGTTACACGACAGTTTGATTCATAAGATGTCATTCTACGGCTTCTATACGCTATTGGCTTTAAAAGCCCTTCGGGTTGTTCTTGTTTTAGGATAGATCCGATCTGTTCTTGGATAGCATCCATGTAAAGGTGTATAGGATATTTAGGATTATAGATAGCTAATATAGGTTTTGAGGTTATTATATTTTTTTAATTTAGAAACTCGTTGTAAATCCTTTTTATTCCTTGGGTAATTCTCTTCAGTTTTCTAATCATTTCTATATTATTAGAGCTGGGTGAAAATTGATGGTTTGATATTTCATATCCTCGAAAAGAGAGAGAAATCTGATATGTAGCGAATTTACATTTACTTAGTTTTAGCTTAATATTTTCCTTGATACAAATTTTTAAAATTACTTTTAAATGGGTCAAATGTTCCTGAAAATTATTTGAAAATATAATAAAGTCATCGAAGTAATTCATGCAAAATTCAACATCATATTTATTTAAAATTTGCCTTAAAACTCTTTGAAATTGACTTGGAGAATTTTTTAATCCAAAAGGTAATTTATTACATTCGTAAAGTCCGTGAGTGGTAGTTAAAGCTGAGTATTCTTTATCATCTGGGTGTATATATAAATGGTGATAACCTGATAAAAGATCTAGTGTAGTGAATATATTAGCTTCTGAAAGCTTATCTAATATAAAATCTATTCTTGGTATGGGCTCAGAATCTCTTTTTATTATATAATTTAATTTTCTGTAGTCTATTACTAGTCGAATTTTACCTCATCTCGCTTATTTAACAACATAACAGGGGATGTATAGGAGGAATAAGATGGTCTAATGACATTATATTTTAAAAGTTCTTCAATCTGTCTTTTAATTTCAATGTTGTCCGAGAAGGAAGGTCTAAAAGGCTTTAATTAAATTGGTGTTTGTGAAGTAAGTTCAATTCTAATTGGATCTGCTTTAATATGTCCTATATCCATTTAATGGGCAGCAAAAGCTTCCATATTTCCCTTAATCAATTTTATTAAATCAGATTTTTCATATGGTGAAAGTTGTTCATCAATTTCTACACAATTAAAATTTCTAAAACCATTTTCATTAGGAGGAATAATAGATGGAAATAAAGGAATTACATTATGATGTGTATAATTATTATTATTAGGGTTATGGTAATTAACATTAAGAATTATACCAAATTGAGTAATTGTAAAATTTTGAAAATCAATTTCTAATTTAAATAATCTTATATGGTGTAGAGAAAGCAATACATATTGCAAATCAATATCAGAGGAATAAAAACCAATATCTCTATTAATAGATCCTAGATTTGTATTAATATTAATTTTTGAATTTATATTTAGTATACCGGATGTCTGATTATTAAGAGGTAAATTATTTAAAGCAACATAGTTTGGTTGAATCTTATCTAACATGTGTTGAGGAATTATCGAGAATGTACAGCCAGTATCTATGAGAGCTATTATATTGATATTATTCATACTTAGATTTATATACAGACCTTGGCGTCAGGAGTGTTGAAGCGGAGCTGGTCGGCATTCGCTCGAAGAGGCTGCTGTCTGCGTCAAGGTATCCATGGATCGAGGCGGCACGGACATGAAGCTTGCAGCTGGGGAGGCTTGTACGGCCTTCTCCCGAAACCAGCACCTATTCTCAGGATGGAAGCGTCCGTCATGTCCCCGGTTCAGGCAGATTCGGCAGGGACGTCTTTTAGAACCATAGTCAATAGGGCTTCTACCTGGATGTCTCCATTGCTTTTGTTGTACTTCCATCTTGGGGCTGTTTCCCTTTTAAAAGATGACTCCTCCATTTTCTTACGTCGATCAATAATTTCTAATTTAGATACTGTTATGTATGTTATTAATATACTTTTAATTTCTTATCATATATTTTGTATTTCAATTTGTATAAAAGATAATTGTTTTAATAATAAAGTAGTATGTAAATCTAGCGTTGCGTCATGAATTAAAGCGGCTCATAATAGATACTAACGCGATCCATTCTTCTGGAGTGTCCACTTTTGATGTGATAACTAGTTTTCTAAAATCAGTTGTTAACCCATTTGTCAGGCCTTCTATTAAATTTTCTTTTGTAATCTTTGCTTTAGAAACGAGGGACATTTTTTCCTTAAAATAATTTTCAATTCCCTTTTCTAGATCATATTTCAATTCAATAAAAGCTGTGAATGGATTAATTTCTTGTTTATAGAAATGAGACAATAATTTATTTTCTAGTTCAGGCCAATTTGTGATATCCAAGCAAGTCTCAACATAAAAATCAAAAGCGTCTTCTGCTAAAAAATCTCCAACATTTTTCAATCTCCAGGCATCATTTAATTCTTCTAAGAAAGTATTCTGGTTAAAATATTTGAGCCACGATTTTTGGGCTTGACTTCCGTTAGGGTTAAATTTACATACGTTTAGTTTAGTGTTATCTGACATAGTTCTTTCTATTTGTAATATGTTATTTTTACTTCTGTTTTTTAACTTTGGCATTTATATTTAATATATAAAGAAATATTTAAATTTTCAAGTTGTAATCTTGAATTTCATAGGTAAAATTTTACATCTTTAAAGAAATTCCATTTTCGTCTTAACGTATATTTAATATTTCCCAAATTTAAATAATCATCAATTATATATCTCAATTTCAATTTTCAAATAAGCGTTCACTTTTCTATATAAGAAATTGAAATTTACTGGAATAATTCTCGTACAGGGTAAAAATACATCCTGTCGACTTTAAATTTTAGTTGTCATAAAAAAACGTATATTCTAGATACGTTACCTTTCATGCAGTCGTGGATAAAAAAAAAATGAAGAATAACCTTTTATGTTTTCCTTAAATTATATTTATTTTAATTATTTCTCAAAGCAAACAGTTTTTCATTCAAAGACAACTAACAACGTTTTTTTTTTAAATAAGAGCAAATTAGGTTATATTCTTTTTGTTTGGCATTCCTTTACATTTTAAAAATTAACTCTGTGTTTAGTTCTTATTTTTAATTTGATTATTTAAATTATAATTTCAGTTATATTAGGAAAACAATTTTAATAAATATTATGGTTATGTAATTATTTTATTTTAGAATTTTAATTATATTATGAATAATAAAAATCAAATTTTTATCATATCATATATATATATATATAATAAAAATGGCATATCCTGACCAGGAGCACATGTGCTTTATAGAAGGCAGAGCGCCACCTGGTGGAACAGAAATCTACTAAACATTGATTTAGCCTGTTCCCTGATATTTGGCCAACCCAATTTCTTGATAAATCATTGATATATATATATGTGATGAAGTCCTTTTGACTCTTGTAGAATCTTGTCGACTAAATCTGTGATGAGAGCGATCCTGTAGACTCGCGCTATACTTTGTTAACCGGGAGGAACAGTCAAGATTGGGAGTTTTCCGATACCTCTCTGCACCTTGTAAGACCTTTAAAAGTTCTCACAGAGCACAGGCAGTCGTGGTCGAGGCAGAGTGGAATGCTTGGGAATGTCCACACAAAAAACGAAGACACATTTGCACTAAGAAAGTTCCGTTAACAGATAAAAGTTGAGCTAGGAGCGAAAGATGGAGATGGAAGAGTTCTTACTGGCTACATGGTGGATGAGGTGGACCTGGGGTACAACCGACGAGGGCTCACGCAGATGGTGAAGTAACTGTCAAGTGACTGTATTTTTGGCTAAAGCGGAGGCTTTATATACCTTTTCTGAGGAAGGGAGTTATTCATTTCATCAGATGTGAAGAGTGTGGATCGTCTGGCGAAATTCTAAACTGGCGCCGTCCTGACAGTTTCCAATCTATCTTTAGATGTTGTTTTGTGACTTCCATCTATCTCGAATTTAGACGTTTTTGACATTTTGCTTTAGCTCAACTCTTAATCTATTACAGAGTTTTATTTATTTATCCTCAGTTTGTACAAAGTACATCACATATGATGATGTAAAGACACATGTCAATCAGGCGTATATTCATTTACAGATCTGTTTCTATTATACAACATGAATACCATATATATATATATATATATATAGTAATTTAAACCAACAACCCCATATTGTATATAACTTATAACAATATTTTCATGTTGTATAATAGAAACACATCTGTAAATGATTATAGGTGTATGAAGATGTGTAGAAGTTGAATAGTCTTATGTAGTTTTCACTTGTTGTAAAATGAATCGATGATGTTTCCTTTGATTTGAATTGAGTTGAATAGGACGCTTTATTCCAATTTAATTTATTGGTTACAAAAGGGAACAAAGCAATGAAAGAAGTCTACTACATAAAAACTATTTGCTAACTAACTACGTAATAACAATGTAAACAAAATTAAAAAAGTGATGATGATAAAAAGATTGAATATACATGCTAGAAAATGCCTCTATGAATTTAAGAAAATAATAATAATTACAAAATCAAAATATAATTTTAAACATCCTCCCCCCTTTGATATTACAATATCAACATTTTGATAATGACAGGAGTAGACAGAAAAGAAAAATCAGCAAAGCAAGATTCAAGTCTAGCTAGTAGGACAGTCAAGTGGAAGAGGACAAACTTTGGCCACAGCTCTTCTGAGGTCTCCATCCGCCGTCTTGACTGAAACCACGCGTACCAGCCCATCCTCTCCTGGATACACCTGATTGGTCCGTCCCATTCTCCATTTGAGAGGAGGAAGGTTGTCCTCTTTTAACAAAACCAAAGTTCCAATCTTGATGTTGTCCACTGGTTTCAACCATTCTGGTCTGTTCTGTAGTCTGGAAAAATACTCACATGACCATCTTTTCCAAAAGTCTGTCTTGATCTGTTCAACCAATTGCCATCTTCCTTTAAGACTGGAACCGCCTTCTCTAACTATGGATGGGACTGCAGTCAATGGCATTCCAATGAGGAAATGTCCTGCCGTCAACGCATTCAAGTCCTCAGGATCATCAGTTAGAGGGCATAATGGTCTTGAATTTAGACATGCCTCTATTTGGGTTAGCACAGTTGTTAATTCTTCAAATGTTAATTTAGTTTTACCCACGATTCTACGTAGATGATACTTTACAGATTTTATTCCTGCCTCCCATAGTCCTCCGAAATGAGGTGAGGATGGAGGTATAAAGTTCCATTTGATCTCTTCTGAAGAAGCAAAGTCATGAATGTTTGAATTGAATAACTTTCTTAAGTCTTTGTAAGCTCCGACAAAATTAGTTGCATTATCAGTGTTTATTTCTGCCGGTCGACCTCTACGGCTAATAAATCTCCGAAGAGCAGCAAGGAAGGCTTCTGTTGTTAAGTTGGAAACGAGTTCTATGTGTATGGCTTTAGAGAACATGCAGATAAATAATGCAATATATGCCTTATCACATCTTGCGTTTCTCAAATTCGATGTTTTCACAATCACTGGTCCAGCAAAATCAATTCCTGTTTTAGTGAATGGTCTTGTCCAATTGGTCCGTGATGTCGGCAAATTGCCCATCAGTTGTTGTACTGCCTTTGTTCTAAATCTAGCGCATTTGATGCATTTAAACAGAATTTGTTTTACTAGACATCGTCCAGATGGTATCCAATATTTTTCTCTGATGGCGGATAGAGTTAATTGTACACCCGCAAGTAATAGTCTCTCATGATAATGTCTTATTACTAATTGAGTAATATAATGTGCCTTAGGGAAAATAATTGGATGTTTTTGATCAAAACTCAAAAGGGCATTATTTAATCGTCCACTCACTCTGAGTAATCCACCTTTATCAAGAAAAGGATTCAATTTTATTAAATGACTTTTCCCACTCAAAGGTTGAAAGGCCTCTAATTGTTTCAATTCAATGTAGTAATCCTCTTGTTGAGCACATCGAATAATTCTGTTGAAAGAGGTCTCAATTTCTTCAATGGATAATGCTCCGGATTTTTCCCTTTTGAGAAGTTTTCGACAATTATAGAAGAAACGAAAAATCCATCCTGTTATCCTTTTTAATTTGTTCAATGATGAATATCTTGTTATGAATGGATAAGATATGTTCTTTTTGACAAATAAGTTGGTCTTAATTCTTTGTTCACTTAAGCATTTCTCATTTATCACTGGTATAGCGTCGTTATAGGGTTGTGATGTTGTTTTCAACCATGGTGGACCGTGCCACCATAACTCATGATCGAGCAGTTGATCCAATGATGTTCCCCTGGATGCAAGATCAGCAGGATTGTCTTCTCCTTTGACGTGCATCCAACGACATGGTAATAGCTCTTGTATATCCTTTACCCGATTAGAAACATAGGGTTTCCATCTGCTATGCTCTGAAGCCAACCAACTCAGCACTATGGTGGAATCTGACCACAATGTAACCTTGTTTATATTCAACCACATAGCCGTACACACGAGTCTAGTCAGCTGAGCTAGCAATAGCGATGCACACAATTCCATGCGTGGAGTCGTTGTGGGTTTTAAAGTAGCTACTCGGGTTTTAGCTGCTAATAGATATACCTCATGTATTGAAGAATTATGTATTATCTTGATATAAACCATTGCAGCATATGCCCTTTGTGAGGCATCAGCAAATCCATGTATCTCATAATTTGCAGGCTCAAACAGTCCTATCCATCGAGGAATCTGTACCTGGTGTAATGATGCTAGATCATTTTGTAATGCCTTCCACGATTCTTGTAATCCAACTGGAATGGGCTCATCCCATGTTAGTTTTGCAGCCCATAATGTCTGAATCATCAACTTGATTTTAAGCATCACTGGTGCAAACCAACCAAGGGGGTCATATATTTTTGCCATTTGGGATAAGATATTTCGCTTAGTTGGGGTATTCTTGATTGTTTCTAATTTCCTCAATCCTATTTCATCATTCCTCGGGTTCCAATTTATGCCTAATAAATTTATTCCCAATGTATTCTCCCTGTCAACATTAGCATAGAAGGTTGATTTGTCTGTTTCTTGAAGTGTGTCCAATATGGTAGGTTTATTGGAAGCCCATTGTCGTAATTTGAAACCGCCTGCTTGCAGCAATTGGTCTAATTCTCTTATAAGTTTGCGCCCATTTTCTACAGTTTCACAACCAGTCAACAAGTCATCCACATAAAAATCTGATTAAAGAATGGCTTCTGCCGTTGGAAACCTAATTTGTTCATCATGAGCCAGTTGTTTCAATACCCTGATGGCCAAGAATGGTGCACAAGATGTTCCGTATGTCAAGGTTTTAAGTTCATACTCTTTTAAACCCTGACCTGATTCATCTCTCCAAATGATTCGTTGATACGGAGTATCTTCTGGATGAACTAAAATCTGCCTGTACATTTTGGTGATATCTGCAGATATAGCGATAGGGTGAGATCGGAATCTTAACAACAAAGGGAAAATGTCCTTTTGAAGTTTGGGTCCTGTATGTAAAATATCATTTAAAGAATAACCTGTTGTTGTTTTTGAAGAAGCATTGAATACAACTCGCAATTTTGTGGTAGAGCTTTTTTCTTTGATTATAGGATGATGAGGAAGGTAAAATGCCTTATGATCATTTCCATTTCCCTTCACCTCATTCATGTGGCCTAAAACCAGGTATTCTTGCATGAAATCCTTGTAGGTCTGATATACCTGGGGCTGTTGTTTCAAGATTTGATCCATTCTCAAAAAACAGTTAATAGCTTGAGGTTTTGATTCTCCAAGTAAACTGGGGTCCTTAAAGGGCAATCTTACTATGTATCTACCAGTTGTTTCTCTTTCATGAGTTGTCTTAAAATGAATTTCATTGAAATCATCTTCAAATGGATCAGGTTTGGTTTTGAGTTCTTCTTCCCATAAGGAAAATATTGGTTCCCAATTATTGAGCGTACAATTGAATGTGTGCAGTCTTTGATAGTTCTTGGATTTCTTTTGAAAGGTTTTAATTTCTCCAAAGAGCAACCATCCCAATAGCGTTTTGATTGCCTTTGGTTGACCTTCATGCCCATATTTGATGGCTCCCTTGAATAGAGAAAATGCAATATCTGCACCTAGCAATATGTCAATTGTTGCGGTATACTGATATTGTGGATCGGCTAGTTGCAGGCCTTGTAAATGATCAAATTGATGTTCTTCAAATTTTAAATATGGCATATAACTTGTCACCTTATCCACAACAAGAGCATTAGTTTTAAAAATTCTGGACATGTTAAAATAAGATGTAAAATTGAGATTTATTACTCCATTGGGTCTGTTCAAAATCTGTCCTCCTATTCCGGCTAATTCTACTCTTGTCCTAGAAGGTTCCAATTTCAGTTTATTCAAACAATCCCGAGTTATTACTGTGGTTTGACTGGCTGTATCTATTAAAGCTCTACAAGGCTGATATTTACCTTGATGGTTCATCACCATAATTGTTGCTGTAGACAGTAATACGAACGAGTCCTCTTGGTTAGACATCAAACAGGTGGTGTTATGAATGGAGGTCACGCCCAAAGCATCATTGCTTTCCTTTACTCTTGACTCAGATTGGTTCTTATCTGGTTCTTCAATTGAAGGAATTCCTACTGTATGTTCTTTAAACCGATAAACGTTGGCATCAATGTGAATCAATGTGTTATGTTTTCCTTGACACTTTCTACACTTGAATTCTGATCTACATTGATTTACCGAATGATTGTTTCTTAAACAATTGAAACATAACTTAAGTTGCTTAACTTTTTTCCTTCTCTCTATTGGCTCCATGTCTAAAAAGGTTGGGCATAGATAAATTCCATGCTCCTGTTGACATAGAAAACAATTGGCTTTTGTTAGATTGTGTACTTGCAATTTCATGGAGCGTTTGATTAGAGACAATCCCTTTTCAGTTTCACTTGTATTAAGTGCCTTTGCATAGTTTTTTATAAATTTCAATAATTCTGAACAAGTAGGTATGTGATTATTGTCAACAGTCATGTTCCAGCTGCGCTTTGTTGTTTTGTCTAGTTTATCAATCAGGATTTTCCCAACTATGATATTACTAAGTTCATCTAGTTTGTAACCAAGTGTTTCTAGAGATCTAATGATATCATATGAATTGTCTACCAAAAATAGAAGTTGTGTGGATGATTCTATTGTTAGCTTAGGTAGATCTATTATTCTTTGTATTAGGTTAAATATCAAATCCCTTTTATTGTCGTATCTTTTTTCCAATAAATCCCAAGCCAAAACAAAATTATTTTCTGTTATTGGTATATGATTAACAAGTATTAAAGCCTTTCCTTTCAGACAAGTCTTCAAATACTGTAATTTAACGATGTTTGTTAATTGATTATTATCAATAATAGTAGTTTTAAAAACATTAGAAAACGAAATCCAATTTTCCAGTTTTCCATCAAAAAAAGGTAATTCTAATTTAGGCAAATTAGCATAATTCTTATTAACTGCATTGTTACTTAAAGGTAAAGTTGCATCATTGTGAATATGTTGAGTAAAACGAAGAATTTTCACCTCTAATTTAGAGTATTTATCTGTAAATTCCTCTATTTCTAATAAAAGTTCGTCTGTGTCCCTTATCCCTATAAAATATTCATAGGCTTGCTCTAACTGTTGTTTAATCTTCACGATCTTTTTTGATATTGCATCTAGCTCAAAATAATCATCTGAATTTTCCTCTATCTCTTTTGCTAATTTTTCTAAACTAAGACCTAGTCTTTTGATTCGTCTTAATTCAGTTTCTGGATCCATGAGGTTGAATTTTCACTTACCTTATCAGGCTTCTATCGGTGCTCGAGGGACCAATGTATGAAGATGTGTAGAAGTTGAATAGACTTATGTAGTTTTCACTTGTTGTAAAATGAATCGATGATGTTTCCTTTGATTTGAATTGAGTTGAATAGGACGCTTTATTCCAATTTAATTTATTGGTTACAAAAGGGAACAAAGCAATGAAAGAAGTCTACTACATAAAAACTATTTGCTAACTAACTACGTAATAACAATGTAAACAAAATTTAAAAAGTGATGATGATAAAAAGATTGAATATACATGCTAGAAAATGCCTCTATGAATTTAAGAAAATAATAATAATTACAAAATCAAAATATAATTTTAAACAATAGGCATGGTTGACATTTGTCATTACATCATCATTTGTAATGTACTTTGTACAAACTGAGGATAAATAAATAAAACTATGTAATAGATTAAGAGCTGAGCTAAAGCAAAAGGTCAAAAAGTCTAAATTCGAGATAGATGTAAGTCACAAACAACATCTAAAGATAGGTTGGAAACTGTCAGGACGGCGCCAGTTTAGAATTTCGCCAGACGATCCACACTCTTCACATCTGCTGAATATATATATAGCTTACCTGTCACGCGTTGCTGCTATATAAGAAGAGAAATGAAATTTAAATTGATTCAACTCAATATATTTTTCAAGTGCCTGTGGATAGACAAAATTTCTTCATTTTGCTTCTGGTCCCAACACTACTAAATCAGGTTTTCTGATGCGGGAGCTGGCCACATACAGTTAGCCTACAATGCCAGAAGCACGGATTCTCTAAATCTACCCCACATATTTGATAGTCATTCCAAAAGCGATTTACACAGAAAACTGCAAACGTTTAAATTCCATGGTCTATCTGTTGGGATCAAGGCATATACGTGGCAAACAATACATCATCCTCCTTGAATTTTCCATTAAAAATTTTAGCTTCGATGACACTGTTTATATTATTTTTCAACAAAAATATTGTACTGTTGCAAAGTCTTGGTAATTTGATGTTTCGGAGAAGTATGATAGGCACGCCAATTTTCAATGTTAAAATGTGCGGTGGCATTCCTGGAAAATCGAGGTAATTCAACAATCCCATATGGTAATTGACAACTTCGTCTTGATTCATAACAGTATCGATGGACGTTGTCACTTCATCTGGTTTTCCGTTTTAAATGCTGATATTGATTTCATCGACATCATTGTTCGATGCTGCTAATTATTCAAACAAACAGGCACTTATATACTTTATATTGTAGGGTGGTTAATTTGTTTGCATATTTTTTAGATTGTATTGATTTACATAAGTTTTTTAATTATGTATTATAGAGCTATATAAATGCGCGTGGATTTTAAGGTAGTTAGAGAGAATAAAGTTCGGTTGGGTTAACGTCTATTTTTCAACGTGACAAGTGGTGGTGATGCTGGGTACCGATACCCTCACAGATACCTCGATAAGAAGAAACCTTCTCTTACAAGGCTCTGAAACCACTTTTTTGTCTCTATGAAAAGAATAATTCTATTTAAGAGAAGGGACATTATCAAATAGAATTGATGCCAGATGCCCTTGCAGCCATTAGACAAGGAATCTTACTAGTTTCGTCGGACCTGGAATGAAAAATTGTAGTGATTAAGCTAATTACCAGTAGGCTGATTACCACCTACTAAGGGGTATTGTTCACCCTGACCCGAACGAACAACAGGACCGACCGAGGATCACCTTGTCTGACAGCGGGGACGCTGTCTTTTTGGGAAGAATAATTTCTTCGACAATAAATTTAGCAATTTCCATGGTTCCTGCGTCTGGAATCGCCTTCGTGGTTGCAAATCGAGTCATATAGTCGGTGATTACGATAACCATTTGTTGCCCTGATTCGTAACAAGAAATCTCCCTAATATAAATATGAGTATTAAGGTTCACTACTTGCATAGTCACCTGGACAGATTCTCTGATAATCGCGGTGCAGATAGTGATGCACAAGGCGAGCAATTCCATCAAGACATTCTTTATTCTTTATTTTTTATTCTTTAATCTTTGGAAGAGATATATCAATGTGTCTGGGACTGTCACATGATGGCAGATTACTGCTGGAATCTGTCCCGTGACCTGCCGAAATACACTTATAAGAGAAAATCAAAAAGGTTGAAATTCATGAAGGATTGACTGTAGCATTCTACATTTTTTGTATAGATTCGGTTTTCTTATACTACAGTAAATAAAGTACCTTTTGGTATGACGTTCTCAGTTTTTATTTGCGTTCAATGTGTTTTTCGTACCGTTTATGTGGACTGATGTACCACATTGTGGCCGAAATATGTATATGTTATATTTCTAAAAATTGATGAGATACATAAAAACTAACATTATATTCTTGATCAGAACCTCAAATTAAGTCAAAAACTGATGCATTATGAAAGGCATCTTTTTCAGTGTAGATTATTTTAGGTTTATTATAAGGAAAATTTGGCTATATCCCTGGTTTGTGTTTTAGCGGGGTTTTAATGTACTTATTTGCATATGATCATTTATTATTTCTGTCGGAATATATATATATATATATATATATATATATCAAGTAACAATCTTTAATAAATAGAATTTAACCGGAAAAAAATAAAAACGAAATAAAAGTGTTACAATAAAATTTCGCAAACCTCAATAGGCCTGGAATTTTGTTTCGCTAAAAGAGAGGCATCACTTATAATGGGATTTATATCAGGTTTGTTATAAGAGGTATATTTGTGCTATATCCTTTGTTCAATTTAGTGATGTTACGGTGTAAACAAATATTTAAACATATAAACGGTAGCAATGTGTTTCTTCATTAAGATTTATTAGAATCTTTCGTCACTCATGATTTAAACAGTATCAACAAACATATAAAACTACCATCTCAGTACCAATCAGTCAGGAAAAAAATAACTCAGCCCTTCATTTTCACCGGACCCTCCTTCATCTTCCCCAGATTGTCCTTTACACCCATAAACCTATACCCTATTTAATTCTAATTTCATTTATATTGATGAGACAAAGGCGAGGATGTAATACTCAGATCGTTTATTTGGTGCATTGCTGAGTTCGTGGTTCAGTCCAGGAAGGTCATTAAGTTCGGGGTCTCGCCAAGCCGATGGTTGGAGCTGTAGCTGGACATGTCTAAATCGCCGGGTCAAAATCCAAATAGGACGAAGATTAATTTATTACTGGCACATTGTATTTAACACATTGCCGCGAAACGGTGGTTAATGGTTAAATATAATTTATCCCCGTCATCTCTGTGGTGCCGTTTTTCTGATAAAAATAATTAATTAAAAAATAAACAAAAATTAAAAAAATAATTGATACTGGTCACGTGTACTATCGGTCGGCTACTTGTTGACACACAGCACCACCCCCCCTCCTCATCTTTGACTCGGTCCTTCGAGTCGCCGTTATCTCTCTTTATAAATTGTTCAAGTCTAGACACGTGTGCTAAAGTTCTTTGGCGCCTACTATTTTCGTTCCGTCCGTCCAGTGGTCGTAACCTATATGTGGTCTCTTTTATCCGGTCAGTAATCGTCATCTTGTATGGTCCCACGTACTTTAGAAGTAGGTTTTCCGTTTTGCCCGGTTTCCTTCGTGAAGAGTCTAACATCGCTAAGTCCCTAACTACAAACCTACAAAAATGTTCCCATTTTTTTTATATCAAAGTGGCATTTGTTCATCATTGTCCGATCTTCCTAATTCTTACTGGCCATGTCCTTGAGTTGTTCATTTTCTAGTATGCGGTCCGTTACGTGCTTGTCGAATGTTTTTATCGGTTCGTCCATTGTCGGTAACCCTACGTCTAGTGACGTCCTTGGTTCTCTGCCGAAGACCATTCTATGAGGTGTGACTTTCGTCGATTATTGGACTGACGAATTGTATGCGAACGTTGCTGATTTCACGAACTCCGTCCATACTGCGTGGTCATCTGCAAGATACGATCTGATACCATTTTTTATTATCCTGTTAATTTTCTCACATAGTCCGTTAGTTTGTGGATATGATACCGACGCCATTATGTGTTTTATACCGTAAATTCGAATAAAGTCTCTGAAGGAGATTGAGTCGAATGCTTTCCCTTTATCCGAAATTATACACTTAGGTGTACCGAAAATTACAACAAATTTTCCGCGAGTGCATTACAAGCGGTTTCTGCTTTGGTTCCCTTAACCGGAATCGCTAAAGAGTATTTGCTAAAGTGGTCCACAATCGTAAAAATGTGTTCAAACCCTTCCGCCGAATTCTTTAAATGGCCCTTTAAACTCTACACCTACACGTTCCCATACATCCTTTGCGGGTGGTAGTGGTTCTAGCGGCGATGCCGGTTTGAATTTTAGCGTTTTGAATATTTGGCATATTCTACGGGGCTTTAAATACCTCCGCACGTCCTCGTCGAGACCTTTTCGAAAAAATGTTGTTTAATCCGATTAATCGTTTCAGCCACGCCCATGTGACCCGCCTCTGGTATGTCGCGTGCTAGTTCCATTACCTCTGGAATACTATGTTTGGGAGCGAATATTAGCCATTGATTCCCATGCGGTTAATCGTTTTAAATTCGTCCTTAAACATCTTTACTGTACATTTTTTCATTTATCTCGCGACAAAACTGGTCATCTATCTGAGTGTTTTTCGTCAATGTACACTGTCCATGCCGCCAACTCGTTGAAATTTTCCTTATCCCGCGTGTAAGTTTAGTAGAACGGGTTACGAGACAATGCAACTGGAGCAACGTTCTTCCTACCCTCCCTGTGTACTATCTCGAAATCGTATTCCATCAGTTTTAGGCCCCATCTCGTAAGTCTCGAGCATGGATCGCGCACATTTGCTAACCAGGTTAACGCGCTATGGGGGTTACTATTCTAAAGCTTCTACCAAAAATGTACGGTCTTAATTTATGTAACGCCTAAACTATAGCTATTCTAATTCTGAGATGCCGTATTTACACTCATGTTTAGATGTGGTTCTCGATAGGTAATGTACAGGTTGAAGAAATCCTTCTTTGTCAGGTTGCATTAAACGGTTCCTAAACCCACCATCGATGCATACGTATGGATTTCAATTGTTGCTTCCGGGTTGAAATGTGCTAAATTGACTCCTCTGTCAATTTTTTTTTTCAAGCTTTTGAAAGACTCTGTTTCGGCCGGCCCTATGACGAATTTCTTATATTTTTCTGTTAAATACGTCAGCGGTTTGTCTGCGAAATTTATGTTAAAACGGCTATAATAGCCGCAAAGTCCCAGAAACGAACAAACCTGCTTAACATTTTTCTGCTAAGAAAATTCCTTAACCGCCTCGATCTTATCTGTAGCCGATTCTACGCAGCTTTCCGATACCACATGTCCCAAAATTGGTAACTTTTGATATCAAAATTCGGAAATATTTTAAAGGCGTAAGATTATTTTTGATATTAAATGTTTAAATGTTCTAATAAAAGAAACAATTTGATATTTGCGGAAGAGCGATTTCTCGAAGCATATTATATATTTATAAATGTATGTAATTCTACTGTCCTCTAAGCTTATGTCCATAGTTCTTCTAAAAAACCCATTCAAAGAGTCTATCAACAGTATCACTATAAAAGGAAGTTCCAAAAATGCAATATAACAGCGGTATGGTAGATTAAACTGGCGAAACCGCTGAAAGGGTTCACCACTGATGAGCCAGGCCCTCTCATTAATTTTTCCATTACAGTAAGGGCAGTAGAAAATATTTAATATCAAAAAGAATCTTACGCCTTTAAAAATAGTTCCGAATTTTGATAACAGATGGCGCGCTAGTGCATCATATTTTAAACTTTTGATATGTGAATCTACATTTTGATGGCTTCAGAGATAAGCCTGCCCCGCGGAAACATTCCAGAACATTTTTAACCGTTCGTTGTGTTCACGTATGTCTTTTCCGTACACGATGACGTCAACTAAATAAACCATGCACGTGGACCATTTCAGTTTAGCTAGGAGTGTATCCATGGTTATTTCGAAATAACCAGGTGCCACGGTTAAACCAAACGGTAAAACTTGAAACTCAATCAGCCCGTTGCCTGTCGTGAACGCTGTAATTGGCTTGCTTGTTTCGTCCAGCGGGCACTGCCAATAGCCAGTAACAAAATCCGTGTGAGAAATATTTCATTCCCGCCAAACGGCCTATGTCCGGTAATGGATATTAAAAATTTTGGTTACGTTATTAATTTTCCTATAGTCCACGCAAAAATCTATAGGATCCGTCCGATTTTTCAACCGAAACGACCTGGCTCGCCCAAGGAGATGTTGATTTCCTAATAGACCCTTTTCACACATTTCTTTAACCTTGTCCTCTATAATATCTCGCTCCTTAGGACTACGACGATTAGCTTTTTGTCGAATTGGTTCCGTGTTTGAATAGAGTTTAATGTGGCACGGTTCGATATCTGCCGCCTTATTCCACTCTTCCGAGAAAAGCTCCTTATTCCTGTACAATACGTCCAGTACGTCGATTTTTTCGCCGTCCGATACCTCTGGGTTTATACCAAACTTATGTGGTTCGTATTTGCATGTGGCCGTCATACTGTATCCCGCCTGTTCACTTAGGAAAGAAACATTCGCTATCTCCCCGCCGGATCGTAACATACACGAATTACCTACCAATCGCACCGGTTCGTTCCTAGTATTAATGACATCAATGAATATTTCGGATACCGGTTCGGAAACGTGTACTGACGGTATTAGTAGCCCCGTTTTCCTTACGCAGTCGGGATGAGGTTCCAAAATGCCACCATTACTGTGGGTCCTTTTAACCTAACCCTCGTTTTACAGCGTGGTGCAATTTCAAAGTCATCCGGAACGCAGTACTTTTGTTTGGGTTTTTCGTTCGATCGTTCGTGATTGCGCATAATTTCTCGAGCTCCCCTTCTTCGTTAAAATCTACCACGTGGTCGTCCGTGCCTATTTTTAGCCTATGCAATTCTACCGATTCGTCTCTAAACATGACCTTGCAATGGTATTCTGCTGAAATGTCGAAACCTAGAATAATCTTTTCCCCGTCTCCCGGAATTATGATGAACTTGGCACATATGTTGAATCCATCAATGTTGACTTCCAAGTACGCACATGTGTTCGAGACTACCGACCCACTTATTCCCATGTATAAGTACTTTGGAAGGCATTCTAGACACATCCTAGTGCGTTGACTACTCCCTCGTCTATGCAGTTAACATTAGCTCCCGAATCAAAAATCAGTTTGCCTAGATGTGTCTCTCTGATATGCGTGATTAGGCGAAACGAATATTTCCATTACTGTGCCCCCTATTTTTAAAATGGATTTTTCTAGCGGTACCTTATTTAGTGTCTGCCTCTCGTTTTTTTTTTTTAACACCCGATTGTTCTTTTACCTTGAAAATTATGTGATTGGTATTGGTGTTATAAGCAACCTCGGATAATACACGTGGTTTATTCTTTACCTTTTTTGAAACTTCAATCACAGGATTAGAGGTAAAATTGTCCTTACCATGTGGCCTCCTTTTCGGGCAATCCCAGTGTTTAAGCCCCATCTGGAAACACGTGGAGCACCTAGGTGTCCCGTCCAGCAGCATAGTATGAAATATCCTTCCTTTATATATATAAAAATGAAATCCAAAATAGATGTTTGTTATCGCCTTGCGCAAAATCTACAGAATCAATCATTATGAAATTTCGCATGTAGGTAGCTGAAGATTTCGTTTAACATATAGGCTATTCAAAAAACTAAAAGGTTAATGTGCTTTTTTTTAATATTAAACCAAAATGCGTTAGTTCCAGCCTTTTACGGCTTGGCGCCGCACTGATCGCGACGATAAAGGAATTTGATTGGTTAATAATTTTACACGTAGTTTGTTTACACGATTAATGTTTTTAAAAGGTAAGATTACCCAATCGCCGTGAAACTTTAGGAAGTTATTTACTATACTACTGGGAAGGTTTCTGGTTTGAATTTGATTTGAAATACATATTCGCGCTGCAATTTTATTTGCAAATTTTCTACTTTTTCACTCGCAAGCAGCGCCTCTCGCGGTGTCTGGTGAAATTACATTTATAAATTGTAAAAATGCTAAAATGTGTTCCATGTATGATAAATTTAATTTGAGAATTTAGTGATATGATATTCCAATGACGTTGTAAAAAAAACTTGCCATTTCAACATTAATATACAGGGTGATCCAAAAGTCCCGCACAACTTTAAAAATTAATAACTCCGCGAATATTTGCGCTAGAGCAATGCGGTAAACACCATTGTGTTCAGGATGCAATGGGATTTTTATAGCAAATAATGAAAAATTCGAAATTGATTCTAGTTACAAAATTATTCGCCAGATGGCGCTCTACCAGAATCAGCGATTCAGCGGCCAAATTGTTTGATAAATTGAAAAATATAACTGAACGACACGTATTTTTCCTTTTTGGTTTTTGTAACTATTGTGTTGGAACGGGTCGCTCCTTAAATAAATGCATATATTAGTTAATAACTAAATGGAATCCTCTCTTTCTTTTTCCCAGTAAGAGACACCTACGGAAGCCAACAGTACATAGACAGATAAAGCACATAGGCTATAATTCGGTACATAGACCATAAATCTGTACATAGACAGGAAAAGCACATATATTTTAATAATATAAATGAGTTTTAAAAATTGTAAAAAAAAAGCATCGGCCGGGAATCGAAGCCGGGGTGCCCGCGTGGCAGGCGAGCATTCTACCACTGAACCAAAAGCAAACGGTGACAGAAATAAGAACGCATGACGCTGATAACTGTATATAAAATATGGCACACAAGTATCAGTATAGAAATTACAGAAAAATACTGAACACATCAACGAGAGGACTGGAGTGGTGGGCAATGAAACTCAAAATGACCATAAACCCAATAAACACAAACCTATAGGTCTCCTTCGTTGACAGGAAAAAAGGCATGCATTTAACTCCAAAATGAGCATAAACAACCATATCTCTATCTCTATATATATAAAAGTCAATTCCTGTCTGTCTGTCTGTTTCGCGATAAACTCAAAAACTACTGAACCAATTGGTACCAAATTTTGCATGTCGCTTTTTATAAACCTGAGGAAAATTTTTGGATACAATTTGCTTAGTATTTTTGGCTATTTCTTTTTTTCATTTGAAGAACTTGTTTTACGCGGAGTAAATACGAGGCTTACGCGGAGTAAATACGACGGAAAGTAACAACACGAGGCCAATTAAGCGACCAATGAGCGTTCTGCATTTCTTTTCAAGTTGCTTGCTTACTTTTTTTTAAATATCTTTTTATACGAGTGTCACTTTTTTTTTCAAAAGTATTGAGAGAGAAATTTATATTACTAAGTTAAGGTAAGTTTCACACAATTAAAAAAAAAAACTTTACAAAATTAGCGTTACTGTATGTAAACAATGGCTTTCTTATTTTTTATTCATTTTTGTTCTGGCCTTTGTGTTTTTTTTTTTTTTTACAGTCAATATGATAATTCTTAAAATTAAACAAACAATAGTCAATATGCGAAAAATACAGTAGTGAAAATTTAATATGCATTACTGTCTCATTTAACAGCCAAAACATGTGTTTGTCTAAAATTTATATTGTTAAGTTAAGGTACGTTCACACAATGCAATTAAATAAAAAACATTACAGAATTAGCTTTACTGTATGTAAACAATGCCTTTCTTACTTTTTTTCTTAATTTTTGTTCTGGCCTTTGTTTTTTTTTTTTACAGTCAATATGATAATTCTTAAAATTAAACAAACAATAGTCAATAAGCAAAAAATACAGTAGTGAAAATTTAATATGCCTTACTGTCTCATTTAACAGCCAAAACATGTGTTTGCCTAAAATTTATATTGCTAAGTTAAGGTTCGTTCACACAATGCAATTAAAAAAAAAACATTACAGAATTAGCTTTACTGTATGTAAACAATGCCTTTCTTACTTTTTTTTATTAATTTTTGTTCTGGCCTTTGTTTTTTTTTTACAGTCAATATGATAATTCTTAAAATTAAACAAACAATAGTCATTAAGCAAAAAATATAGTAGTGAAAATTTAATATGATTTACTGTCTCATTTAACAGCCAAAACATGTGTTTGTCTAAAATTTATATTGCTAAGTTAAGGTACATTCACACAATGCAATTAAAAAAAAAACATTACATTTATTAATTTTTGTTCTGGCCTTTGTTTTTTTTTTTACAGTCAATATGATAATTCTTAAAATTAAACAAACAATAGTCAATATGCAGAAAATACAGTAGTGAAAATTTACTATGAATTACTGTCTCATTTAACAGCCAAAACATGTGTTTGTCTATAATCCATATACCCTTTGGTTTTTATCAGCCTGAAATATTAACATGGCTATTTTGGCATTAGTTTTTTTTTAGTATTATTATTTTTTTTCTGACATGTTGATAGGGCACTACATTTTACAAAGTTACGGTTAGTAACCAATGCAGATTTGACAATATTTACAAACTTTTATTACTGTATATAAACAATGGGCTTATGTTTTTTAATTATTGTAATGGCCTTTGTTTTGTTATTCTTTTAAAAAAATCATACGTTTTGGGTCTGCACTGTTTTCCTTATAAGCTTTTTTTTTTATATATACAAAAATATTTTTGGTACTGATTGTGCTATTTCTGTTTTTTTTAGGACATATTTTTAAATTGAATCATCCCATTTGATATGCCTCGCAAAAGATCTGCAATTGGAGTAAGTACACCTGCAGCTTGACGCATGGCTGCCCGAGTTGCTAGAGGCCAAAGTAGACGCACATTGTAGAATCCCCAACAGTCTCAAGCCCGCCTCCAAAGTGACCAGCTGCGCCACAGAGTTCAACGCGCATCAGAGAATCCCCAACAGTCTCAAGCCCGTCTCCAAAGTGACCGGCTGCGCCACAGAGTTCAACGCGCATCAGAGAATCCCCAACAGTCTCAAGCCCGTCTCCAAAGTGACCGACTGCACCACAGAGTTCAACGCGCATCAGAGACTCCCAGCAGTCCCAAACACGACAGGAGGCTTACCAGTTGCGGTATTTCAGGCAACGAGCTAGCACTTGGGCTGATATGCTCAATGCTGCTTTCCATTACAATCCGGCCCTGAATTATGAACAATTTACATTTCTTCAGATTGGCCATATGGATAACCAATGTCAACATTGTACTGCCTTTAAGTACAATGGTGAGCGGCCTGGAATGTGCTGTTCTGCAGGTAAGGTCAGAATTCCTGATTTACCTGAACCCCCAGAAGCTCTCAGAACTCTGCTCGATGGGTCATCTCCTCACTTGGCTGAGTTCATGCGACATATCCGTCACTATAACAATGCCTTCCAAATGACATCTTTTGGGTGTGGTAGTCGTGTTGTGTTGCCAGGTTACATGCCAACGTTTAAGGTCCAAGGCCAGGTCTATCATAGAATTGGCTCTGTTTTGCCACCACTCAACTCTGATAGTCGCCAACTACAGCCAGCATTCCTTCAGGTTTTCTTCATCGGAGATAGTAGTGCAGAGGTTGCCACCCGCCATAGAAACTTTCCCATCACTAAGCCCCACATTGTTAGCATTTTGCAAGATATGTTGCATCAACATAATCCTTATGTCCATTTGTTCAAAGCTTCCATTGAAAAAATGCCTTCTCCTGATTACAAGTTGGTCATTAAGGCTGACAAAGCACCGCCTGGACACCATCCTCGCACATTCAATGCTCCAACCATTAATGAGGTTGCCATTGTTATTGTGCAGGAAAACTGTGACAGACGTGACATTGTTCTTTCCAAAAGAGGCAGTGGTGTGCAGAGGATTAACGAGTTTCACAGGTCTTATGACGCCCTGCAATACCCTTTGGTTTTTTGGAATGGTCAAGATGGTTATCATTTCCATATCCCTCAGCTGATTAATGGGGTTCCTTCGGCGCACAAGACGGTTTCTTGCATGGATTTCTATGCTTCACTGCTAATGATTCGTAGCCGTAATCCTGGCATAACAAATTGGTTACTGGCTTTTGGAGATTTGACCAATCAAATTCTGGTCGACCTTTATGCCAAGGTGGAATCTGAAAGGCTGCATTACATCTCAGCGCATCAAGCTCAACTTCGTGCAACCGAATACATCAATCTGTTAGATGCTATTCGCACTGACAGGAGTCATGCCCTTATTGGAAGACAAGTTATTCTTCCTTCTTCCTTTGTGGGCAGTCCAAGGCACATGCATGAGTATGCCCAGGATTGCATGGCTTACGTCCGTAAATATGGTCGCCCAGACCTTTTTATTACATTTACATGCAATCCTGAGTGGCCTGAGATAAAACTAATGCAGTTCCCCACCCAAGGTGCATTTGTTCGGCATGACTTGGTTGCTCGCATTTTTCAATTGAAAGTTACCAAGCTTATAGATTTGATCACCAAGGGTGATGTTTTTGGCAAGCGCGCCCCAATGTTGGTGTTATACCATTGAATGGCAAAAGCGAGGGCTACCACATGCGCATATTTTATTGTGGCTTAAAGAAAATATTCGCCCAAACCAGATTGATTCGATCATTTGTGCTGAAATCCCCAATGCGGAGGTTGATGCTTCACTGTTTCGGACAGTAACCAAAAATATGATTCATGGGCCATGTGGACATGGGTATCCTAATCCTGGCTGCATGGAACGGGGTAGATGCCAAAAGAAATATCCACGGCTACTCTTGGCTGAAACGCAGACAGATAGGGATGGCTACCCATTGTACAGACGTCGCAGGCCTGAGGAAGGTGGCTTTTCTTTTGTTAAAAGAGTGAGAGTTTTCACCATTGAGAATGGTGTTCAGGTTGTGCGCATGACTAATGTTACCATTGATAATAGGTATGTTGTGCCATATTCGCCTCTTCTATGCAGACTATTTGATGCTCACATCAATGTGGAGTCCTGTGCTTCAATCTCTGCTATAAAATATATCTGTAAATACATATACAAGGGTTCAGACCAATCAACTTTTGCAGTTACTGGTGCTCAAACAGAGTCTAATGAAGTGCTAGAGTACCAACATGGTCGATATATTAGTAGCAATGAAGCTGTTTGGCGCATTCTGGGATTCCCTATTCACAGACGCCATCCAATGGTTCAACATCTCTCTGTACACTTGGAAAATGGGCAGCGTGTATATTTTACTTCTGCTAATGCTGCACTACAGGCTCACCGTCCACCTAAGACCACATTGACAGAATATTTTGCCCTTTGCCAGCGCGATAACTTTGCAAAAACACTTCTCTATGTTGAAGTTCCTGTTTACTACATTTGGTCTGCTTCTAAATCATGGCAGCCTCGAAAACAAGGCACTCGCATTGCTGACCAAGTTGCTTTTGCTTCTGATGCTATTGGCAGAGTCTACACCGTTCATCCAAATTGTGAGGAATGTTTTTATCTTCGCATGCTGCTTCATAGTGTTCGTGGTCCGACTTCTTTTGCAGCCCTCAGAACAATCAATGGTGTGCTCTGTCAAACATATAAAGAGGCATGTCTGCATTTGGGGTTGCTTGAGAATGACCAGCAATGGCATCATTGTATTCAGGAAGCAGTGCTAAGTGAGTCTCCTTTAAAAATCCGGGAACTTTTTGCTATTATTCTTACCTGCTGCCACCCTACCAACCCTCAAGATATCTGGGCACAATTTAAAGAACCAATGTCTGCAGATATTCTGAATCTTGCCAGACAGCAAGCCAATGACGGTCTTTTACAGCTGACATCCGAAATGTCAAATCAGGCTTTAATACTTTTAGAACAAAAAGTTCTGCAAATGACTGGTTTCCATTTGACAAAGTTTGGCATGAGGTCCCCACAGCGCAATGTTACTCACCGAACCAGTCATGAACTTTTAAGAGAAACATCGTATGATCTCAGCAGGTTACTACAATTTGTGGCTTCGAATGAACCGAAACTTGCCAATGTCCCTGAACAAAAGGAGGCTTACGATAGGATCCTTTCTAAAATTGATTCGAATGCTGGCGGATTGTACTTTCTTGATGCTCCGGGGGGCACAGGAAAAACTTTTCTGATCAATCTTCTTCTTACAAAGGTACGAAGTACTGGGGACATTGCTCTTTCTACAGCTTCTTCTGGTATTGCGGCCACTCTGTTGCATGGTGGCAGAACTGCTCATTCCACTTTCAAATTACCCTTAGATTTGACCAGGGATGAGGTACCAGTTTGTAATTTGAATGCTGATTCCGCAATGGGTGAAGTTCTTAGACAATGCAAATTTATTGTCTGGGATGAATGTACTATGGCACACAGGCATGCTTTAGAGGCAGTTGACATAACACTTGAAGATTGTAGGCAGGATCAGAGACCAATGGGAGGTGTAGTGTTGTTGTTGGCCGGTGACTTCAGCCAGATATTGCCCATTATCCCTAGAGGTACAATAGCAGCTGAGTTGCATGCTTGCTTAAAGGCATCCCCACTTTGGTCATTTGTTGAAAGACTTACTCTTTCAACAAATATGCGGGCTGTCAATTCAGGAGATCCCAACTCACTGTTATTTTCACAATTTTTGCTTCAACTTGGAAGTGGCCAACTTAATGATACGGATGGTAATGTTAATTTTTCAAATGAATTGGTTAACACTGTTGTGTGTGTGTGTGTGTGTGACTCCCTCTCTGGCCTAAAGAATAGTGTTTTTCCTAACATTGGGGAGATGTTTAACCGGGGAAGGGCGAATAACTATCCTTGGCTTCGTGAGCGGGGCAATTTTGGCTCCAAGGAATTGTGTAGTTGATGCCATAAATTCTCAGCTTTTGAAAGAAATACCAGGGCAAAGCATTTTATATACTTCTGTGTATTCCACCTTTGATGCTGAGGATTGCGTGGAATATACAACAGAGTTTTTAAATTCTTCAGAACCTTCTGGGATGCCACCACATCACTTAGAACTTAGAGTTGGTGTCCCATTATTTTATTGAGAAATATTGATGCACCCCGCCTTTGCAATGGTACCCGTCTCTGTGTTAAAAGATTGTGGCCTCATGTGGTAGAGGCAACCATTTTAACTGGTTGCTTTCAAAATGAAGAGGTTTTTATTCCCCGGATTCCTCTGATTCATGATGATAAACATTCTCCTTTGCATTTTAAAAGATTGCAGTTCCCCATTCGAGTTTCTTTTGCCATGTCGATTAACAAGGCTCAAGGTCAGTCCCTCAAAATTGCTGGCATTGACTTGGAGCAACCCTGTTTCTCGCATGGGCAATTGTATGTTGCCTGCTCTAGAGTTGGCTCAGGAAGAAATCTTTATGTTTTGGCTCCAGAAAATAAGACTTCAAATTTTGTGTATTCTTCTGTGTTGTCATGAATATTTTTTTTATGCTATTTTATTCTTTTTTTTTTTGTTATTGTTTGAGTGGTATATTATTTTCATAATTCTTTCTATATACGTAAATATTTAATGACAAAATATTGATGCACCCCGCCTTTGCAATGGTACCCGTCTCTGTGTTAAAAGATTGTGGCCTCATGTGGTAGAGGCAACCATTTTAACTGGTTGCTTTCAAAATGAAGAGGTTTTTATTCCCCGGATTCCTCTGATTCATGATGATAAACATTCTCCTTTGCATTTTAAAAGATTGCAGTTCCCCATTCGAGTTTCTTTTGCCATGTCGATTAACAAGGCTCAAGGTCACGCCCTCAAAATTGCTGGCATTGACTTGGGGCAACCCTGTTTCTCGCATGGGCAATTGTATGTTGCCTGCTCTAGAGTTGGCTCAGGAAGAAATCTTTAAGTTTTGGCTCCAGAAAATAGGACTTCAAATTTTGTGTATTCTTCTGTGTTGTCATGAATAATTTTTTTTTTATGCTATTTTAGTCTTTTTTTTTTGTTGTTGTTGTTTGAGTGGTATATTATTTTCATAATTCTTTCTATATACGTATATATTTGAAGAGGTTTTTATTCCCCGGATTCCTCTGATTCATGATGATAAACATTCTCCTTTGCATTTTAAAAGATTGCAGTTCCCCATTCGAGTTTCTTTTGCCATGTCGATTAACAAGGCTCAAGGTCACTCCCTCAAAATTGCTGGCATTGACTTGGAGCAACCCTGCTTCTCGCATGGGCAATTGTATGTTGACTGCTCTAGAGTTGGCTCAGGAAGAAATATTTATGTTTTGGCTCCAGAAAATAAGACTTCAAATTTTGTGTATTCTTCTGTGTTGTCATGAATAATTTTTTTTTTAATGCTATTGTAGTCTCTTTTTTTTTGTTGTTGTTTGAGTGGTATCTTATTTTCATAATTCTTTCAATAAAAGTATATATTTGTATATATTTGAAAGGTAAAATCTCTAGAATTAGAATATTCAAGCACAGTTGCAGATTATTATGATTTATATTAATATTAGTTTTTTTTTTATTATTTTTCAGAAAAACATCTACGAATGTTTGACTGGGGTCTGAAAACATTAGATTACAGGCTGCTGGCTAGGCTTGGTCAATCACGGTCCCTCTTCTCAAGCAATTTCAATCCTTATCCCTTTTTTACCCAAAGAGTGTAATAGACCTACAGAGGATGCACCACTATATATAAGAATTAACACGCTGGGGCTGGTACCTCGGAGGTTGGGTGGAAAATCTGCCAACTATTTGAACTATGTATTACTTCGGTGTTGCTATTCTATGGCTCTAATACTATTTATTAGCAATGTTCTTTCAGTATGAAGGAAATTGCACTCGGGGGAATTCCCGGGCGAAGCCGGGTCATTCGTCTATAAATGATAATTTCCACCAAATGTGCACGAATGTATATACTGTGCTTAGGAATATTTTTATTTAACCTTTCTTGAAATGCTGCTTCTAATAAATTAAAATATACCTATTTCATTTTCAAGCCACTATCTATACTTAGGGTAAACCCGGGGCGTTGCCCGGGTCACTCGGCTAGTAATTGATAAAATTTGATTTCCAAATTACCTAGGTGTGATACTTGATGAGTAATTGCGATTTACAGAACATTCTGAGAAGGCTATGTGGAACAAATTGGGGAGCAAAACCCAAAATTCTCAGAACAAAATATATCACCTTAATAAGGCCAATAATGGAATATGCAACACCTGTTTGGGCTCCCTCAAGTTCATCATTAAAAAGAAGACTAGACAGTGTTCAAGCAAAAGCGGCCAAATTAATCACTGGTTCTGTTTCAAATACCAACAATTAGAAAATTCAGAGAGAATGTGGTCTAAACCTATTTGAAAGCAGAAGACAATTGAAAACAATACAATTCACCAATAGCTTAAAAACTAAAGAAACCGAACACATATCCCATAGAACCTATTTACACTGGACACAAAAAGAAAGGCTCAAAAGATCTTCAACACTTAAGTACGACAACAATATTAGAAAGAGCATAAATATGAAACATAGTGAATTTCAAATTCGAGAATAACCAATATTTCCTACCCCATTGCCATCGAATGTAATCATCGATCTTAACCTGAATGAACCCTGCAATAAAAAAAAGAGAACAAAAACATACTTAAAAAGAAAGGACTTGACACAATTGGTTTATGCGATCAGATAAATTATTTAACAGCATATACAGATGGATCATCAGACCTTACCATAAGTAATGGAGGGGCTGGAATTAACATAATACTGCAAGATGGAACATACATCAAAATCAAAGAAGGAGCAAGAAAGATTTCGTCAAACTTCACTTGTGAACTGACAGCTATCTGGAAAGCTCTTGATGTATGCCTTAACCAACCATCCCTGCATCAAGCAGAAGGAATTATAATATACCGTACAACGACTTCATATCCGATCTAGAAGCAATTCAGAAGGGCAATACTATAATCACACAGAAAATACATTCTTTACTTACACAACTGATATCATTGGAGAATAACTGCAGTATACAATGGATTCATGCCAGTGTTTGGATCGGGGGTAATGAAATGGCAGTTTAATTAGCAAAGAAAGCCAGAAATTTGAGCCAAAGGAAAGAACAAATGTCATTATTTGACGCTAATGATTTTGCAAAAAAATACAAGATAATTAAACAAAAATAAAAAAGATCGAAATGTGAAATAAACTCCGAGAGAAAAATAACAAAACTATGACAAGATTTAGAACAAAATATTATAAAGGATGGCAATACATTCAGATGGCACAAGAACCTATAGAACATGCAACAACTGTCCTTGTGTGGAACTAACACCTAACCACACATTCTCATGCCCGCAGCCTTGCAGAAAATTGACATAGACTCAGAGCAGCTGCATTACACACCCAAGATAGTGGACAATGCTGCTGCTCCTGTGATAGAGATGCATGGAGACACCTGAAGCTCTTTATTGGACACGACAAAAACAACAACGGCATTCCAGAGTAAAATAAATCAACAGAGATAGATAAATAATTTTCAAATGAATTAAAATAAATATAATCGATACTGAAGAGAGTTGAATTTAAAAAATTAGAAAATTATTATTTTCGAAATTTAAATAGCTGACAGGATTCCAGCAAACCGCATCTAAAATATCAGGGTTTTTTTTTTTGCTACATGTTTTAATTTGCATATACCTATTTTACATATTTCAGATTGTATATAAAAATCGTTAACCATTTCTTCTAACTTTTGGCGAAATGGTGTTTAATTAATTTATCATTTGATATTATTAGGGTTCTTTCCTGGTACTCAAAAAGGAAAAATACGTGTCGTTCAGTTATATTTTTCAATTTATCAAACAATTTGGCCGCTGAATCGCTGATTCTGGTAGAGCGCCATCTGGCGAATAAAGTTGTTACTAAAATTAAATTCGAAATTTTCATTATTTGCCATAAAATATCCCATTGCATCCTGAACACAATGGTGTTTACCGCATTGCTCTAGCGCAAATATTCGCTGAGTTATTAATTTTTAAAGTTGTGCGGGACTTTTGGATCACCCTGTATATTAATGTTGAAATGGCAAGTTTTTTTACAACGTCATTGGAATATCATATTATTAAATTCTCAAATTAAATTTATTATACATGGAACACATTTTAGCATTTTTACAATTTATAAATGTAATTTCACCAGACACCGCGAGAGGCGCTGCTTGCGAGTGAAAAAGTAGAAAATTTGCAAATAAAATTGCAGCGCGAATATGTATTTCAAATCAAATTCAAACCAGAAACCTTCCCAGTAGTATAGTAAATAACTTCCTAAAGTTTCACGGCGATTGGGTAATCTTACCTTTTAAAAACATTAATCGTGTAAACAAACTACGTGTAAAATTATTAACCAATCAAATTCCTTTATCGTCGCGATCAGTGCGGCGCCAAGCCGTAAAAGGCTGGAACTAACGCATTTTGGTTTAATATTAAAAAAAAGCACATTAACCTTTTTAGTTTTTTGAATAGCCTATATGTTAAACGAAATCTTCAGCTACCTACATGCGAAATTTCATAATGATTGATTCTGTAGATTTTGCGCAAGGCGATAACAAACATCTATTTTGGATTTCATTTTTATATATATAAAGGAAGGATATTTCATACTATGCTGCTGGACGGGACACCTAGGTGCTCCACGTGTTTCCAGATGGGGCTTAAACACTGGGATTGCCCGAAAAGGAGGCCACATGGTAAGGACAATTTTACCTCTAATCCTGTGATTGAAGTTTCAAAAAAGGTAAAGAATAAACCACGTGTATTATCCGAGGTTGCTTATAACACCAATACCAATCACATAATTTTCAAGGTAAAAGAACAATCGGGTGTTAAAAAAAAACGAGAGGCAGACACTAAATAAGGTACCGCTAGAAAAATCCATTTTAAAAATAGGGGGCACAGTAATGGAAAAATTCGTTTCGCCTAATCACGCATATCAGAGAGACACATCTAGGCAAACTGATTTTTGATTCGGGAGCTAATGTTAACTGCATAGACGAGGGAGTAGTCAACGCACTAGGATGTGTCTAGAATGCCTTCCAAAGTACTTATACAGGGAATAAGTGGGTCGGTAGTCTCGAACACATGTGCGTACTTGGAAGTCAACATTGATGGATTCAACATATGTGCCAAGTTCATCATAATTCCGGGAGACGGAGAAAAGATTATTCTAGGTGTCGACATTTTAGCAGAATACCATTGCAAGGTCATGTTTAGAGACGAATCGGTAGAATTGCATAGGCTAAAAATAGGCACGGACGACCACGTGGTAGATTTTAACGAAGAAGGGGAGCTCGAGAAATTATGCGCAATCACGAACGATCGAACGAAAAACCCAAACAAAAGTACTGCGTTCCGGATGATCTTGAAATTGCACCACGCTGTAAAACGAGGGTTAGGTTAAAAGGACCCACAGTAATGGTGGCATTTTGGAACCTCATCCCGACTGCGTAAGGAAAACGGGGCTACTAATACCGTCAGTACACGTTTCCGAACCGGTATCCGAAATATTCATTGATGTCATTAATACTAGGAACGAACTGGTGCGATTGGTAGGTAATTCGTGTATGTTACGATCCGGCGGGGAAATAGCGAATGTTTCTTTCCTAAGTGAACAGGCGGGAAACAGTATGACGGCCACGTGCAAATATGAACCACATAAGTTCGGAAAAAACCCAGAGGTATCGGACGGCGAAAATATCGACGTACTGGACGTATTGTACAGGAATAAGGAGCTTTTCTCGGAAGAGTGGAATAAGGCGGCAGATATCGAACCGTGCCACATTAAACTATATTCAAACACGGAACCAATTCGACAAAAAGCTAATCGTCGTAGTCCTAAGGAGCGAGATATTATAGAGGACAAGGTTAAAGAAATGTGTGAAAAGGGTCTATTAGGAAATCAACATCTCCTTGGGCGAGCCAGGTCGTTTCGGTTGAAAAATCGGACGGATCCTATAGATTTTTGCGTGGACTATAGGAAAATTAATAACGTAACCAAAATTTTTAATATCCATTACCGGATATAGGCCGTTTGGCGGGAATGAAATATTTCTCACACGGATTTTGTTACTGGCTATTGGCAGTGCCCGCTGGACGAAACAAGCAAGCCAATTACAGCGTTCACGACAGGCAACGGGCTGATTGAGTTTCAAGTTTTACCGTTTGGTTTAACCGTGGCACCTGGTTATTTCGAAATAACCATGGATACACTCCTAGCTAAACTGAAATGGTCCAAGTGCATGGTTTATTTAGTTGACGTCATCGTGTACGGAAAAGACATACGTGAACACAACGAACGGTTAAAAATGTTCTGGAATGTTTCCGCGGGGCAGGCTTATCTCTGAAGCCATCAAAATGTAGATTCACATATCAAAAGTTTAAAATATGATGCACTAGCGCGCCATCTGTTATCAAAATTCGGAACTATTTTAAAGGCGTAAGATTCTTTTTGATATTAAATATTTTCTACTGCCCTTACTGTAATGGAAAAATTAATGAGAGGGCCTGGCTCATCAGTGGTGAACCCTTTTAGCGGTTTCGCCAGTTTAATCTACCTTACCGCTGTTATATTGCATTTTTGGAACTTCCTTTTATAGTGATACTGTTGATAGACTCTTTGAATGGGTATTTTAGAATAACTATGGACATAAGCTTAGAGGACAGAAGAATTACATACATTTATAAATATATAATATGCTTCGATCAATCGCTCTTCCGCAAATATCAAATTGTTTATTTTATTAGAACATTTAAATATTTAATATCAAAAAGAATCTTACGCCTTTAAAATAGTTCCGAATTTTGATATCAAAAGTTACCAATTTTGGGACACGTGGTATCGGAAAGCGGCGTAGAATCGGCTACAGATAAGAACGAGGCGGTTAAGGAATTTTCTTTCCAGAAAAATGTTAAGCAGGTTTGTTCGTTTCTGGGACTTTGCGGCTATTAACGCCGTTTTAACATAAATTTCGCAAAGCAAACCGCTGACGTATTTAACAGAAAAATATAAGAAATTCGTCATAGGGCCGGCGGAAACAGAGTCTTTCAAAAGCTTGAAAAAAAATTGACAGAGGAGTCAATTTAGCACATTTCAACCCGGAAGCAACAATTGAAATCCATACGGATGCATCGATGGTGGGTTTAGGAACCGTTTTAATGCAACCTGACAAAGAAGGATTTCTTCAACCTGTACATTACTTATCGAGAACCACGTCTAAACATGAGTGTAAATACGGCATCTCAGAATTAGAATAGCTATAGTTTAGGCGTTATATAAATTAAGACCGTACATTTTTGGTAGAAGCTTTAGAATAGTAACCACCATAGCGCGTTAACTTGGTTAGCAAATGTGCGCGATCCATGCTCGAGACTTACGAGATGGGGCCTAAAACCGATGGAATACGATTTCGAGATAGTACACAGGGAGGGAAGGAAGAACGTTGCTCCAGTTGCATTGTCTCGTAACCCGTTCTACTAAACTGACACGCGGGAAAAGGAAAATTTCAACGAGTTGGCGGCATGGACAGTGTACATTGACGAAAAAACACGCAGATAGATGACCAGTTTTGTCGCGAGATAAATAAAAAAATGTACAGTAAAGATGTTTAAGGACGAATTTAAAACGATTAACGGTGTATTGTATAGAAAAAACCACACACCGCATGGGAATCAATGGCTAATATTCGCTCCCAAACATAGTATTCCAGAGGTAATGGAACTAGCACGCGACATACCAGAGGCGGGTCACATGGGCGTGGCTGAAACGATTAATCGGATTAAACAACGTTTTTTCGAAAAAGTCTCGACGAGGACGTGCGGAGGTATTTAAAGCCCCGTAGAATATGCCAAATATTCAAAACGCTAAAGTTCAAACCGGCATCGCCGCTAGAACCACTACCACCCGCAAAGGATGTATGGGAACGTGTAGGTGTAGACTTTCAAGGGCCATTTAAAGAATTCGGCGGAAGGGTTTGAACACATTTTTACGATTGTGGACCACTTTAGCAAATACTCTTTAGCGATTCCGGTTAAGGGAACCAAAGCAGAAACCGCTTGTAATGCACTCGCGGAAAATTTGTTGTAATTTTCGGTACACCTAAGTGTATAATTTCGGACAAAGGGAAAGCATTCGACTCAGTCTCCTTCAGAGACTTTATTCGAATTTACGGTATAAAACACATAATGGCGTCGGTAGCATATCCACAAACTAACGGACTATGTGAGAAAATTAACAGGATAATAAAAAATGGTATCAGATCGTATCTTGCAGATGACCACGCAGAATGGACGGAGTTCGTGAAATCAGCAACATCGCATACAATTCGTCAGTCCAATAATCGACGAAAGTCACACCTCATAGAATGGTCTTCGGCAGAGAACCAAGGACGTCACTAGACGTAGGGTTACCGACAATGGACGAACCGATAAAAACATTCGACAAGCACGTAACGGACCGCATACTAGAAAATGAACAACTCAAGGACATGGCCAGTAAATATTAGGAAGACCGGACAATGATGAACAAATGCCACTTTGATATAAAAAAAATTGGGAACATTTTTGTAGGTTTGTAGTTGGGGACTTAGTGATGTTAGACTCTTCACGAAGGAAACCGGGCAAAACAGAAAAACTACTTCCAAAGTACGTGGGACCATACAAGATTACTGACCGGATAAAAGAGACCACATATAGGTTACGACCACTGGACGGACGGAAAGAAAATAGTAGGCGCCAAAGCACTTCAGCACACGTGTCTAGACTTGAACAATTTATAGAGAGAGATAACGGCGACTCGAGGGACCGAGTCTAAGATGAGGAGGGGGGGGGTGGTGCTGTGTGTCAACAAGTAGCCGACCGATAGTACACGTGACCAGTAACAATTATTTTTTAATTTTTGTTTATTTTTTAATTAATTATTTTTATCAGAAAAACGGCACCACAGAGATGACGGGGATAAATTGTATTTAACCATTAACCACCGTTTCGCGGCAATGTGTTAAATACAACGTGCCAGTAATAAATTAATCTTCGTCCTGTTTGGATTTTGACCCGGCGATTTAGACATGTCTAGCTACAGCTCCAACCCCTCCAACCATCGGCTTGGCGAGACCCCGAACTTAATGACCTTCCTGGACTGAACCACGAACTCAGCACTGCACCAAATAAACGATCTGAGTATTACATCCCCGCCTTTGTCTCATCAATATAAATAAAATTAAAATTGAATAGGGTATAGGTTCATGGGTGTAAAGGACAATCTGGGGAAGATGAAGGAGGGTCCGGTGAAAATGAAGGGCTGAGTTATTTTTTCCTGACTGATTGGTACTGAGATGGTAGTTTTATATGTTTGTTGATAATGTTTAAATCATGAGTGACGAAAGATTCTAATAAATCTTAATGAAGAAACACATTGCTACCGTTTATATGTTTAAATATTTGAATACACCATCATCACTAAATTGAACAAAGGATATAGCACAAATATACCTCTTATAACAAACCTGATATAAATCCCATTATAAGTGATGCCTCTCTTTTAGTGAAACAAAATTCCAGGCCTATTGAGGTTTGCGAAGTTTTATTGTAACACTTTTTTTTCGTTTTTATTTTTTCACTGTTAAATTCTATTTATTAAAGATTGTTACTTGATATATTCCGACAGAAATAATAATTGACCATATGCAAATAAGTACATTAAAACCCCGCTAAAACACAAACCAGGGATATAGCCAAATTTTCTTTATAATGAACCTAAAATAATCCTCTTTTTTTTTTATAAATAACACTGGTCTACACTGAAAAAGATGTTTTTGATAATGCATCAGTTTTTGACTTAATTTGAGGTGCTGATCACGAATATAATGTTAGTTTTTATGTATCTCATCAATTTTTAGAGATATAACATATACATATTTCGGCCACAATGTGGTACATCAGTCCACATAAACGGTACGAAAAACACATTGAACGCAAATAAAAACTGAGAACGTCATACCAAAAGGTACTTTATTTACTGTAGTATAAGAAAACCGAATCTATACAAAAAATGTAGAATGCTACAGTCAATCCTTCATGAATTTCAACCTTTTTGATTTTCTCTTATAAGTGTATTTCGGCAGGTCACGGGACAGATTCCAGCAGTAATCTGCCATCATGTGACAGTCCCAGACACATTGATATATCTCTTCCAAAGATTAAAGAATAAAAAATAAAGAATAAAGAATGTCTTGATGGAATTGCTCGCCTTGTGCATCACTATCTGCACCGCGATTATCAGAGAATCTGTCCAGGTGACTATGCAAGTAGTGAACCTTAATACTCATATTTATTAGATAATAAAAGGCATATATTGGATTTAAAAATATATTTATTTTGCCAATATTTCGGCTGGCTGAACGCCAACCTAAAATATATAAATATATTTTTAAATCCAATATATGCCTTTTATTATCTAATGAATTAAGTATGGATTGCTCTATTTTCAAAACTCATATTTATATTAGGGAGATTTCTTGTTACGAATCAGGGCAACAAATGGTTATCGTAATCACCGACTATATGACTCGATTTGCAACCACGAAGGCGATTCCAGACGCAGGAACCATGGAAATTGCTAAATTTATTGTCGAAGAAATTATTCTTCCCAAAAAGACAGCGTCCCCGCTGTCAGACAAGGTGATCCTCGGTCGGTCCTGTTGTTCGTTCGGGTCAGGGTGAACAATACCCCTTAGTAGGTGGTAATCAGCCTACTGGTAATTAGCTTAATCACTACAATTTTTCATTCCAGGTCCGACGAAACTAGTAAGATTCCTTGTCTAATGGCTGCAAGGGCATCTGGCATCAATTCTATTTGATAATGTCCCTTCTCTTAAATAGAATTATTCTTTTCATAGAGACATAAAAGTGGCTTCAGAGCCTTGTAAGAGAAGGTTTCTTCTTATCGAGGTATCTGTGAGGGTATCGGTACCCAGCATCACCACGACTTGTCACGTTGAAAAATAGGCGTTAACCCAACCGAACTTTATTCTCTCTAACTACCTTAAAATCTACGCGCATTTATATAGCTATATGACATAATTAAAAAACTTATATAAATCAATACAATCTAAAAAATATGCAAAAATTAACCACCCTACAATATAAAGTATATAAGTGCCTGTTTGTTTGAATAATTAGCAGCAACGAATAATGATGTCGATTAAATCAATTTCAGCATTTAAAACGGAAAACCAGATGAAGTGACAACGTCCATCGATACTGTTATGAATCAAGACGAAGTTGTCAATTACCATATGGCATTGTTGAATTACCTCGATTTTCCAGGAATGCCACCGCACATTTTAACATTGAAAATTGGCGTGCCTATCATACTTCTCCGAAACATCAAATTACCACGACTTTGCAACAGTACAATATTTTGTTGAAAAATATGATAAACAGTGTCATCGAAGCTAAATTTTTTAATGGAAAATTCAAGGAGGATGATGTATTGTTGCCACGTATATGCCTTGATCCCAACAGATAGACCATGGAATTTAAACGTTTGCAGTTTTCTGTGTAAATCGCTTTTGGAATGGCTATCAAATATGTGGGGTAGATTTAGAGAATCCGTGCTTCTGGCATTGTAGGCTAACTGTATGTGGCCAGCTCCCGCATCAGAAAACCTGATTTAGTAGTGTTGGGACCAGAAGCAAAATGAATAAATTTTGTCTATCCACAAGCACTTGAAAAATATATTGAGCTGAATCAATTTAAATTTCATTTCTCTTCTTATATAGCAGCAACGCGTGACAGGTAAGCTATATATATATTCAGCAGATGTGAAGAGTGTGGATCGTCTGGCGTAATTCTAAACTGGCGCCGTCCTGACAGTTTCCAACCTATCTTTAGATGTTGTTTTGTGACTTACATCTATCTCGAATTCAGACTTTTTGACCTTTTGCTTTAGCTCAACTCTTAATCTATTACATAGTTTTATTTATTTATCCTCAGTTTGTACAAAGTACATTACATATGATGATGTAATGACTCATGTCAATCATGCCTATAATCATTTACAGATGTGTTTCTATTATACAACATGAAAATCTTGTTATAAGTTATATACAATATGGGGTTGTTGGTTTAAATTACTATATATATGTGATATGATCCTGTCGACTTTTCAATGTGGCAATATAGTGGCAAATGTGTTGAGGAGAGAAATAATCACACGACGAGTTGTTAGAGCAATCATCCAGGCAGCCAGCCGAGAGAGAGCGAGCGAGACGTTATCAGCTGAACGACTGTTTTCCCTGTGTACACAACCGGGGGGCTAACCAGGATAGTCGCCAGGTGGTGACGCCCCCCTCAGGAATGTGGCCAAAAAAATGGTCGTAAGTTAGTTGTCTAAAGTGTCTCGCTTTAGCTGCTCATTTCTCTCTCGTTGGCTGTTGGTTTGTTTTATTAATCCTGGAAGAGCATATATTATGACATATGGCCCCCGTTGAAGAAGGCTGAACATAGTTTAAGTATATTTAAAGCTGGTGAAGCCAGGAATAGAGAAAATAATTTTACAGTTAAAATTAGTTAAGGTAATGGTGACATAGTTTTATGTAAATAAAATATTGTATAGTACACAAGTAAATATTATTTACAAGCAGTTTTACAACACCGGAGAGTTTGACATTTAAGGAAATCTTTGAAAATATCAAGGTTATAAAAGCTATATACAACAAAATCTAATGTACTATAAGGGGAATGTTATTGAGGAGTGTGAACAAGGGAAAGAAGAGTCACATACATATGATGGCATTCTGAAGATCATTAAGACTGGGGAACTCTACACTTTAAGATATTTTTCAGGCGGACATGGCAAGGGGAAACTTGTCATGGGCTTTCTGTGCTATAAGTGTAGAGTACGAGAAATGAGGTTGAGGTTGGCAATTGTGTGAGCTCAGGACTGAGGTAAATATCGAACTACATACAATGTTAGAATTTCGGCGAACAGAGCGAGGGGAAACTTGCTTTGGGCCAATCTAACTTATCTATGCAGTTACTTGTGTAGCGAGTCCAAGGGGAAAAGTCCCGTGTGTAGGTGAGGAAGTCGAACGGACTTATATTTAATTTGCGGAAAGTATGCGCGCACAGTGCCAAAAATTGGGACGAGGACTGCGTTGTCCGTTACAAGTGACAAGCTGCTCGGACACGAGGCGTTTGAACCGTCGTGGGAGCTTGTGCAAGGCGATGATTTCGCGGTGGGTTGAAAGTAAGACCCATGTCTGCGCGAAATGATGACGGACCGGACAAAATAAGCGACGATGTTTAGCGTACCTCCGTGGGAAATATCGGAGGTAGGCTATATCGTGCTGGTTTGGACAATGGACAAACATAGATTTGAAGACAGGGTCCGTGTGGCGAACGTGTGGCGCGAGAAGAAGAAGCGAACTGTGTCGCTCGATGCAGATTGTTCAAGTGCGAACAAAAAGGGGTTGATAAATATCTAGCAGTTAGTCAATCTGCACCCTGTGACGAACACACCATTGGCTAGATGGTGTGGGTCGGTGGATAGGCTAGAGATGAACTACGAAATAAATTATCATAAATGAAGGGCGAAGGTTAGGATTTTGAAATGACAATATAGAAGTTCGATAATTGATTAATCAATAATTCTCTATAAAGGTCCTGAGCTGGTATAAAGTTAACAAAGTTGTAAGAATGAGAGGGGCATTAAGGGGAAGATAGATAAGAGTCACCAAGGGTTGGTTGTAAGCAAGGCTCACGTGGTGGTTGGAATTCTTCGACGCCTGAATTACAGGGTGAATTTTGAATCGATTAGGGAAAGAAATTATTTTTCGTGAGCCGTGCTTACAAGTAGGAGAGGTCTATACAAAGGTTTAGGTGCTGGAGGCATATTTTTATAAATAATTTGATTATGAAAAATCTATTGTTAATAGTAAAAATCGTAAAGCGTTAATAGGTAGAGAATTCCCTTTTTTTTATGATTTTTTTTTTTTAAGAGTTACGTCAAAATGGAAATTATTTAATTAAAATGACGATTGTTACATCTACTGGTAAGGTAACTAATTAAATGGGTTTCACATAGCTCGATATAATATGGAGAATAAAATCATTCATGGTAAACGGTTTGCGGATTTCGACATATGATTCCTTCTTTCTAATAAAATCATTGTTAATAGGCGTGGAGAAAATAAATGGAGCTACTTATGTAAATATTGGGACAATTTACAAGGAATGACTTATTTAAAGAATGAATGGTAGGAGTTAAAACAGTTACACTTACGAGTTATGTTAGTTTAGGGCGCAGGTAAGTTCATTGAGCTTTGGGAGAGTTCTGTCTGTGACACTGTGCGTACCAGTGTTGTACATAACAGTAGCGGCAGGGATATGGCGGAGTCTTGTCCATGATGGTGGGAGGTGTCCTGCTCTGGCACGGAGATCGTTCTTGGGCAGGTCTAGTGCTGGAAGAAGTGGGCGGCAGCTTCATCTCCGTCGTAGGCGATCACTTCTTCAGGGTAACGGTTCAAAAGTTGGCGAGGAAGGGGTTGAGGGCTCGAAGAGGGGTGGTTACAGTTGAGTTGGGTTTGGTCGATCAACGTGGCTTGGCTTCTTGTTTCTTCATACTCCGGTATATGAGGGATTCGCTTCCCGGCCAGGTCTTATCCTGTCGACTCTTCTGAGATATGATCCTGTCGACTTTTCAATGTGGCAATATAGTGGTAAATGTGTTGAGGAAAGAAATAATCACACGACGAGTTGTTAGAGCAATCATCCAGGCAGCCAGCCGAGAGAGAGCGAGCGAGACGTTATCAGCTGAACGACTGTTTTCCCTGTGTACACAACCGGGGGGCTAACCAGGATAGTCGCCAGGTGGTGACGCCCCCCTCAGGAGTGTGGCCAAAAAATGGTCTTAAGTTAGTTGTCTAAAGTGTCTTGCTCTAGCTGCCCATTTCTCTCTCGTTGGCTGTTGGTTTGTTTTATTAATCCTGGAAGAGCATATATTATGACATATATATATGGTATTCATGTTGTATAATAGAAACATATCTGTAAATGATTATACGCCTGATTGACATGTGTCATTACATTATCATATGTGATGTACTTTGTACAAACTGAGGATAAATAAATAAAACTCTGTAATAGATTAAGAGTTGAGCTAAAGCAAAAGGTCAAAAACGTCTAAATTCGAGATAGATGGAAGTCACAAAACAACATCTAAAGATAGATTGGAAACTGTCAGGACGGCGCCAGTTTAGAATTTCGCCAGACGATCCACACTCTTCACATCTGCTGAAATGCAATACTCCCTTTCTCAGAAAAGGTATATAAAGCCTCCGTTTTAGCCAAAAATACAGTCACTTGACAGTTACTTCACCATCTGCGTGAGCCCTCGTCGGTTGTACCCCAGGTCCACCTCATCCACCATGTAGCCAGTAAGAACTCTTCCATCTCCATCTTTCGCTCCTAGCTCAACTTTTATCTGTTAACGGAACTTTCTTAGTGCAACTGTGTCTTCGTTTTTTGTGTGGACATTCCCAAGCTTTCCACTCTGCCTCGACCTCGACTGCCTGTACTCTGTGAGTACTTTTAAAGGTCTTACAAGGTGCAGCGAGGTATTGGAAAACTCCCAATCCTGACTGTTCCTCTCGGTTAACACAGTATAGCGCGAGTCTACAGGATCGCTCTCATCACAGATTTAGTCGACAAGATTCTACAAGAGTCAACAGGACTTCATCACATATATATATATCAATGATTTATCAAGAAATTGGGTTGGCCAAATATCAGGGAACAGGCTAAATCAATGTTTAGTAGATTTCTTTTCCACCAGATGGCGCTCTGCCTTCTATAAAGCACATGTGCTCCTGGTCAGGATATGCCATTTTTATTATATATATATATTTGATATAATAAAAATTTGATTTTTATTATTCATAATATAATTAAAATTCTAAAACAAAATAATTACATAACCATAATATTTATTAAAAATGTTTTCCTAATATAACTGAAATTATAATTTAAAAATTCAAATTAAAAATAAGAACTAAACACAGAGTTAATTTTAAAAATGTAAAGGAATGCCAAACAAAAAGAATATAACCTAATTTGCTATTATTTAAAAAAAACGTTGTTAGTTGTCTTTGTATGAAAAACTGTTTGCTTTGAGAAATAATAAAAATAAATATAATTTAAGGAAAATATAAAAGGTTATTCTTCATTTTTTTATCCACGACTGCATGAAAGGTAACGTATCTAGAATATACGTTTTTTTTATGACAACTAAAATTTAAAGTCGACAGGATGTATTTTTACCCTGTACGAGAATTATTCCAGTAAATTTCAATTTCTTATATAGAAAAGTGAAAGCTTATTTGAAAATTGAAATTGAGATATATAATTGATGATTATTTAAATTTGGGAAATATTAAATATACGTTAAGACGAAAATGGAATTTATTTAAAGATGTAAAATTTTACCTTTGAAATTCAAGATTACAACTTGAAAATATAAATATTTCTTTATATATTAAATATAATGCCAAAGTTAAAATACAGAAGTAAAAATAACATATTACAAATAAAAGAACTATGTCAGATAACACTAAACTAAACGTATGTAAATTTAACCCTAACGGAAGTCAAGCCCTAAAATCGTGGCTCAAATATTTTAACCAGAAGACTTTCTTAGAAGAATTAAATGATGCCTGGAGATTGAAAAATGTTGGAGATTTTTTAGCAGAAGACGCTTTTGATTTTTATGTTGAGACTTGCTTGGATATCACAAATTGGCCCGAACTAGAAAATAAATTATTGTCTCATTTCTATAAACAAGAAATTAATCCATTCACAGCTTTTATTGAATTGAAATATGATCTAGAAAAGGGGATTGAAAATTATTTTAAGGAAAAAACGTCCCTCGTTTCTAAAGCAAAGATTACAAAAGAAAATTTAATAGAAGGCCTGACAAAAATGGGTTAACAACTGATTTTAGAAAACTAGTTATCACATCAAAAGTGGACACTCCAGAAGAATGGATCGCGTTAGTATCTATTATGAGCCGCTTTAATTCATGACGCAACGCTAAATTTACATACTACTTTATTATTAAAACAATTATCAACATATATAGTCACGACCGTCATGGGCCGGTTCTGTCACGGATGCGCGCGCATCATCATTATGATCATTATCATTATCTAATGATAATAATAATTATTATTATTATTATATTATTATTATTATTATCAACATATATAGTCACGACCGTCATGGGCCGGTTCTGTCACGAATGCGCGCGCACAGGGAGGTCACGTGCTCGCTGGCAGCCAACGGGCGCGCGCCGCCGGCATTACGTCATAGATTATAAACACAAGGTAATAAGGCCAAATAAAAAAATAGTGTGTGATAAGGCATAATTTGGATTATCTACTTATATAATTGCCTTATTCTGTCTGTGTGAAGTTCACTGTGTGAAGTTCACGGATAGGTATTGGTCAGAATGGATAAAATGAAAAAGTGTCAAGGGATGGGAATCAAACCCACGACCTTCCGCTTACCGGGCAGATGCCATGACCACTAGGCTACCCTGGAAATATTTTTCCGTTCACATTTTTATTTTTATATTTTCAAGACACACACAGTTTGGGGCGGGACGTTTCACAAGAGAGACATCCACGGCGCCAATTTATAATTGTAACGAATAGTATTCTAATTAAAACATTTTAAAAATATATACGCACTCGGGTAAAACCCGGGCGTTGCCCGGGCCATTCGTCTAGTGTTTTATACAAAACTAGACGTACAATTATAAATTGGCGCCATGGATGTCACTCTTGTGAAACGTCGCGTTCCAAACTGTGTGTTTTTAAAACGTTTTAATTAAAATACTATTCGTTACAATTATAAATTGGCGCCGTGGATGTCTCTCTTGTGAAACGTCCCGCCCCAAACTGTGTGTGTCTTGAAAATATAAAAATAAAAATGTGAATTTTCATAAAGATTATATCATGTCGATTTTTTTTTTTTTTTTGCATTTCACCTACTAAATCGATAGAGATAATTACATTTGCAACATGAACTTAGGCATATTGACTAAATAGAAAACTGCATAGTAATAAAAATCATTTTTTAAAGGCACCATATCGTTTTTTTTTTCAATAAAATCGAAACAAAAATTAACGATAAATAACGATAATTGCCTTAAAAAGAAATTGCCTTAAAAAACAGAAACATTCGCGGTGATTTTGTCTTGCATTCGTTTATACAATTATTATATACGAATGACCCGGGCAACGCCCGGGTTTTACCCGATTAAATGCTTTTGTTCAAATACTATTCGTTACAATTATAAATTGGCGCCGTGGATGTCATTCTTGTATAATATATTAAATGAGTTTTAAAAATTGTAAAAAAAAAATGCATCGGCCGGGAATCGAACCCGGGCCGCCCGCGTGGCAGGCGAGCATTCTACCACTGAACCACCGATGGTTATGAAAAATCCCATCCGTGAGCTTCAGACAAACAGACAGAATAAGGCAAATATATAAGTAGATAAAATACAAAAGATGATGATAATAAATTAAAAGAATATTAATATCATACATAACAACTCCTCCCTATTAGCCAAATATAACTTAATTTTCAAAAAACGATGGAGGTTTACTTATTCTTAAGGATCTCCTCAACACATGCTTTGGGGTTCCTTCTGAAGAATCAGTTTCTTGAACAGCCGGGGGTCTTTCAAACTCAGGTGTCACTGGGGGGTCTATAATGTAGATGGTAAGGCTTCACTTTCCCCACAACCTCTGACTTGATCTAAATGCCGGTTTACATTTTCTCCGTCATCTGTCTCTACCTTAAAAGAAACAGGACCAGATTTGTCTTGCACTACATCTGGTAGCCATCTGGGGCCATGGTACCCTGGCGCTATAACTGCCTATCCTTCATTTACTACTCTATGGGATTTCCAATATCTTATAAACCTGTCTTCCTGTCGTATCCTACCCTCAGACACACTTTCAGGATGAAATTTATTTATGAGACTCTTCAAGTTTCTGTTCATCAACAACTGAGCTGGGGATTTTTGCGTCGTGCTGTTTATCGCTATTCTCATCGATAATAAAGATCTAGACAACCTAGTCGTCCAATTTCCCGAGCTGTTCTTTCTTAACAGATTTTTAAGCGTCTGAATAGCTCTCTCCACCTGCCCATTTGACGCTGCATGATAAGGCGCACACAAGATGTGCCTTACGCCATTTCTTTTTAAGAAAGTCTTAAAATGTTCCGATGTGAAGGACGTACCATTATCTGAAACTATCACATCCGGCAACCCGTGAGTCGCGAATATTTCCTTTAGACTATTGATGGTAGTTTCAGTAGATGTTGTAGATACGATTTTAGCCTCAATCCACTTAGAATAGGCATATACTACAACCAGAAAAAGTTTTCCTTGAAAAGGACCCGCATGATCAATAATGTAGTCTCGACCAAGGTCTTGATGGCCAAATCCAAGGATATACGTCAGTTTTTGGCGGATCGGGACTACACGACAAACAAACTGCACAACTGGATATCATCCGTTCAATATCTTTATCCATCCCGGGCCACCAGCATAATCCTCGAGCTAGCGCTTTTGTCTCCACTATGCCAATATGAGTATCATGCAACAGATTTAAAATATCTTTTCTTAATCTTTCAGGTATAATCACCTTGCTCCCCCACAAAAAACAATCCTTATGAACTGATATTTCATTAGATTTGGAGACAAAATCTTTAAATTTATCATCAACTTTCTTTTCAGGCCACCCATTCATTGCCCAGAATTTAATCCTAGAAAGGATTGGATCTTTACTAGTTAGTTTTGCCACTTCCGAAGAATTAATTGCAGCATATTCTGATTCAATAAAAAATACCTCCGGTGGGTTTGGAATTTGGCTTGGTGACTCATTTAATGGCAGTCTGCTCAGTGCGTCCACATTTCCATTTTCAATTCCTGGTTTATATTCAATGGTTTATGTATATGCAGAAAGAGTTAGACACCATCTCATCATTCGAGGCGCTAGTACTTGTGGTATCGGCTTGTTCGGGTTGAAAAGACCAACTAGAGGTTTATGGTCTGTTACAATTTTGAATTTTCTCCCCAGAAGATAGTGCGAAAACTTAGAAACAGCAAATATAACTGCCAAAGCTTCTCTATCGATTATTGCACATCTCTCAGTTTTATTTAAAGTTCGGGAGGCAAACACAATTGGTCTTTCAATACCATGGTCTATTTGCGACAAAATGGCTCCAACACCATACTCCAACGCATCACAGTTGACCAAAATATGCAGATCTTCATTAAAATGTGCTAAAACATACTTAGAACTAATCAAGTTTTTAACCTCTGCAAAAGATCTTTGTTCTATATTCCATTTCCATGGATTATTACTGTCCAACAGTCTATGGAGAGGTTCAGCTACTGTGGCTTTATTATTCAAAAACCTCTCATAATAATTAAGAAGTCCTAGAAAGACATCAATTCCCTTTTATTTGAAGGTGGTTTAGCATCTTTTATAGCTTTTAATTTCTCCTCGGATGGACGTGTTCCTTTATGATCAATAATCATTCCTAGAAATTCGATTTCTGGAACATAAAATTTGCATTTTTCTCTTTTAAGACGAAGTCTAGATTCTCTGAAGCGTAGCAGTACCTTTTCAGTTTTTCTTTTAAGATCAACACAATCTCTTCCTGAAATCAGGACATCATCTAAATATACTGCAACTCCATCAATTCCACTCAGAAGAGTATCCATGAATCTCTGGAATGTTCCCACGGCTGAATTTAAGCCAAAAGGAAGACGCTTCACCTTATATAATCCTCTAGGTGTATTAATAGCGAGAATTTCTGCAGATGTTTCATCCACTTTCAACTGCCGATATATTTGAGCCATATCCAACTTAGTAAACACTCTGCCACCTCTCAATCTATCCAAAAGTTGCGAAATTGTGGGCAGTGGGTATTTATCAGGTTTGCTATACAAATTTACTGTAATTTTATAATCGTGGCATATTCTTATAGTGCCGTCATTCTTTAGGACCGTCACAATTGGTGATGCCCATTTGGTAAATTTAACCGGTTCAATAAACCCTTGCTCTTCCAGTGATTTTAATTTTTCATCTACTAGTTCTCTCAGAGCAAATGGCACGGTTCTGGCCTTTACAAATTTGGGTTCTGCATTCTCAGGAATGTCAATATGGATCAAAGGTCCATTATAGGCATCAATTTCTTGTTTAAATACTTCTTCAAATTCAGAAGAAAAATGATTTGTTTCAATATGATTAAAAAAATTTATCCCAGGCGAAACGCTTCAAACCACTGCCTTCCCAGAATGTTAGGACCCAGACCATCAGTCACTAATATTGATAATTTTTTAAAACCATTTGTTACTTTTGCTTTAACAAAAAGCTTTCCCAAAATCTTGACGTGACTTGACGACCATGTCTTTAACAGCACCTCAGATTTCTCAAGTTGGGTTACTTTCCAACATTTTAAAAATGTTTCTTTATTTAGTAATGAGTATGCACTTCCTGAATCTATAAGCATTGATACGTCATGATTATCCAATTCTACCATTATGTAAAAATGATTACTTAAACTTTCAGTTCCAAGACAGTGTAGGTATATACCACAATTACTTCTATGCAAGTATTCAAATTTCTTTACTCTAGTCAGGCATGCCTTCTGCAGATGACCAATTTTTCCACACTTGAAGCATTTTGAATTTCTGAATTTGCATATATGAGACAAATGATTTCCTTTACATCGTATACAAATAATTTTCTTATTTAAACCTACGCAATTCTATTGAATTCAGCTTGCTTCGATTTAAAATTAAATGGTTCACCCTTATTAGCTTTCTTTAATATATTTACATCAGGAGTCGTCTCCATCAAAACACTAGCATTTGCACTTGCCGACTCATCACATAGTGCTATATTTATGGCTTTTTCAAAAGTTAAAGCTGCCTCAGATAATAATCTCTTCACAAGCGACTCTTTTCTTAATCCACACACCAATTTGTCTCTCAAACGATCATCCAGATCAAAAAAACTCACAGTTCTCACTTAATCTTCTTAATTCTGCTATATAGGAAGCAATCGATTCATTACCTTGATTATGTTTGTTAAAATGGTATCGCTGGACTATTACATTGGGTTTAGGGCAAAAACGTCTAGTCAGTATATTAAGTATTTCTTCATAATCTACGTGAGCAAAATCTTTTGGCGCGGCCAATGACCTTGCCAATGCGTAAGTTACAGGGCCTATTAAAGTAAGAAAAATAGCTTTTTTCTGCGTGATCTTTTCAATTCCATTTGCCAGGAAAAAGAAGATCATTCTCTCCACGTATGTTGTCCACTTCTCTGGCTTAGAAGGATCAAAATTTTCAATATTTCCGAAACTTGCAATCTTTAAAAATTAAAGTTCAGTTTAAAAATTAGCTCAAAGATTACTTTACCTTAAAAAATATTTTTTTTTTCTCTCGTCGCCAATTTATTATGTTTAGAGAGCCGCTTTAATTCATGACGCAACGCTAGATTTACATACTACTTTATTATTAAAACAATTATCTTTTATACAAATTAAAATACAAAAGATGATGATAATAAATTAAAAGAATATTAATATCATACATAACAGTATCTAAATTAGAAATGATTGATCGACGTAAGAAAATGGAGGAGTCATCTTTTAAAAGGGAAACAGCCTCAAGATGGAAGTACAGCAAAAGCAATGGAGACATCCAGGTAGAAGCCCTATTGACTATGGTTCTAAAAGGCATCCCTGCCGAATCTGCCTGAACCGGGGACATGCCGGACGCTTCCATCCTGAGAATAGGTGCTGGTTTCGGGAGAATGCCGTACAAGCCTCCCCAGCTGCAAGCCTAATGTCCGTGCCGTCTCGATCCATGGATACCTTGACGCAGACAGCAGCCCCTTCGAGCGAATGCCGACCAGCTCCGCCTCAACACTCCTGACGCCAAGGTCTGTATATAAATCTAAATATGAATAATATCAATATTATAGCTCTCATAGATACTGGGTGTACATTCTCGATAATTCCTCAACACATGTTAGATAAGATTCAACCAAACTATGTTGCTTTAAATAATTTACCTCTTATTAATCAGACATCCGGTATACTAAATATAAATTCAAAAATTAATAATAATACAACTATAGGATATATTAATAGAGATATTGATTTTTATTCCTCTGATATTGATTTGCAATATGTATTGCTTTCTCTACACCATATAAGAATTTTAAATTAGAAATTGATTTTCAAAATTTTACAATTACTCAATTTGATAGAATTCTTAATGTTAATTACCATAACCCTAATAATAATAATTATAGACATCATAATGTAATTCCTTTATTTCAATCTATTATTCCTCCTAATGAAAATGATTTTAGAAATTTCAATTGTGTAGAATTTGATGAAAAACTTTCACCATATGAAAAATATGATTTAATAAAATTAATTAAGGAAAATAAAGAAGCTTTTGCTGCACATAAAATGGATATAGGACATATTAAAGCAGATCCAATTAGAATTGAACTCACTTCACAAACACCAATTTCATTAAAGCCTTTTAGACCTTTCTTCTCGGACAACATTGAAATTAAAAGACAGATTGAAGAACTTTTAAAATATAATGTCATTATACCATCTTATTCCTTCTATACATCCCCTGCTATGTTGGCAATTAAGCGAGATGAAGGTAAAATTCGACTAGTAATAGACTACAGAAAATCAAATTATATAATAAAAAGAGATTCTGAGCCCATACCAAGAATAGATTTTATATTAGATAAGCTTTCAGAAGCTAATATATTCACTACACTAGATCTTTTATCAGGTTATCACCATTTAGATATACACCCAGATGATAAAGAATACTCGGCTTTAACTACCACTCACGGACTTTACGAATGTAATAAATTACCTTTTGGATTAAAAAAATTCTCCAAGTCAATTCCAAAGAGTTTTAAAGCAAATTTTAAATAAATATGATGTTGATTTTTGCATGAATTACTTCGATGACTTCATTATATTTTCAAATAATTTTCAGGAACATTTGACCCATTTAAAATTAATTTTAAATATTTGTATCAAGGAAAATATTAAGCTAAAACTAAGTAAATGTAAATTCGCTACTTATCAGATTTCTCTCTCTTTTCTAGGATATTAGATATCAAACCATCAATTTTCACCCAGCTCTAATAATATAGAAATGATTAGAAAACTGAGAATTACCCAAGGAATAAAAAGGATTTACAACGAGTTCTAGGATCTATTAACATTTACTCGAAATTCATCCCCAATTATGCTAAACTCAGACTCTCTTTGAATAATTTGTTGAAAAAAGATGTAAAATGGAAATGGGACGAAGAACGCGAAATCGCATTTTCTAAATTAAAAAAATATAATAACCTCAAAACCTCTATTAGCTATCTATAATCCTGAATACCCTATACACCTTTACACGGATGCTAGCCAAGAACAGATCGGATCTATCCTAAAACAAAAACAACCCGATGGGCTTTTAAAGCCAATAGCGTATAGAAGCCGTAGAATGACATCTTATGAATCAAACTATCGTGTAACTGAGCAAGAATGCCTTGCTATTATTGATACTGTGGATTTCTTTTTACCCTACTTAGATGGCGTGCATTCCACCATCCATACGGACCATGCTTGTCTTAAGTACTTGAAGAACATAAAGAACCCAAAAGGACGATTATTTAGATGGCGCTTAAAGCTCTCAATGTTTGACTTTGATATAAAACACAAAAGAGGAACTGAAAATAAAGAAGCTGATTTTCTCAGCAGTACCCCATTGCTCATTTTGTTTCTGACCCAGAATCAAAACAAGCTCAATTTGATGATAACATTAATGATAAGAAATATACTAAATTTAATGGACTTTTAACAACAAGGAAAAAAGGATTAATCAAAAGTGTTGTTCCACCATCATTAAGAAAAAAGTATTAAGAAGAGCTCATAAAGATTACGGCCATATAGGAGTATCTAAAATGTTAAATCTAATTTCCCCTATTTATTATTGGCCCTACCTAATTCAAGATATTTCTAATTATGTAAAACACTGTGAGGTGTGTCAACTCAATAAGATAATCACCAGAAGAAATTTGGTCTGTTAGAAAGGCTCCCCCCAGCTAAGGATCCTTTTGATCTCGTGTCTATAGACACAGTAGGTGTACTAAATTACTATAATTCTACAAAGAAATCCCTTAACATCATCGTAGATCATGCTACTAGATACATTTGGGCTTTCCCCTCAAAAGTTCAAACTACTGACTCATATATAAATTGCCTAAACAATTTTTTTCAAATACAAAAACCAAAACAATTTTCAAGTTTAAGGGCACCATCATTTGCTTCACCAAGATTTAGAAAATATTTGATTAACAATAATATTAAACAATTATTGACTTCATCATCAAGGCCTCAGTGTAATGGGTTAAATGAACGACTTAACCAAACCATAATGACCAGGTTAAGATGTAAATTCAATAACTTGAAAGGATAATCTATACCATGGACGAAATTGTTAGATTCGGTACTAAATGAATATAATAGTACTCCCCATTCCATAACAGGCTATACTCCTTCTTACCTTTTGTATTGTAAGCTCCCTTATGATCCCCCCTTAAAAGAATCAGAATTTTACCCCCTATAGAAACTGCCAGAACAAATGCCTATAATAATACATTAAAATTTCATCAGATGAATAAAATTAGATATGATCAACATTATTAACCTTCCACTTCTAAAGTAGGCGATAAAGTTTGGTTGCAAAACATCCAGATAACCGAATATTAATGCCTCCAATGTCTGGACATTTACAATTTTAAAACAGATATCCCCAGTCAATTATGAAATTGATAAACCCCAATCTAATTTAGGAAAAACTACCATGGTAATTCATTCATCCAAATTAAGGCCATACTACCCAAAAGAAGGATTTGAATTAAAACTGACAAAAAGCAAAATACCAACTTTAGAGAAAAACAAAACCAACAAGTGGCACCTAAGGTAGTGAAAAGTAGAATCCCTCTTCTTACAAAATAATGGCAGGAAAATCTTAACATAAATAAGACAATACCAAAAATAACTACGACTAAATATTAAACCTTGAGAATATAATTTTTGTGCACAAATAAGATATACTATTTCAATATAAAACTGAGCTTTTAAAAACACTCAAGAACTATAGAAGACTATATATATTTTTGAGTTATCAATAATATTGTGGCGAAGAAATATTTTATTATTTAATTTAATATTATTCAATGAAAATATTCAACAGATTATAAAAATTTATATTACTCTGTATTTGTGAAATCATCTTTAAAATATTTCTTTGCTTGCTTGCTTAAGATTCCCTAGCTGTAGATAGTTTTGCTGACTTGTTAATAATTGTCGACTCGTCGCTGTGACGTTCAAGACGTCCTGCGCCTCTGCAAAAAGGTAGACCCTCATATGAATGAGGAAGATAAAATATCCCATTTGATGAAAGGGAGGAGCTCTACCAGGCACTTCTCCCAAGAGATGCACATACCACTGAACAATTCGTCACCGAGTGTCGCCGCATTGAAGCGCTACATTGTAAGCGAGTGACCCCAACCAGGTACGAGCGACTACCAAATGTGGCGTCTCTCAGTGATCATGATGACAGGGCAGATCTGTCATCTATGATTAGGCAAATGGTTCGCGAGGAGGTACAGCGAGCATTAACCTCTCCTCGAGAAGAACCAGAAATTTGTGCAATTGAACATATAGTGCAGCAAGAAATTGAAAAAAACCATTGCGCCAATTTCTAGAAGTTTCCCTCAAAATAGAGCGCCAAGGCCATTACCAAGCCCTTGGTACGAGTTCCAACCCAGAAATTTCCGAACTAGACCGAAGCAGCCGAAATAAGTAAACGGAAGACGCGATACCAACGAATGGCGAACCACGGAAGGTAAGCCAATCTGTTTCCACTGCGGACGCCCTGGCCACGTCGTGCGCTACGCCCGTGACAGGAGGAGAGAATATGAAGTAGAACAAACCTGGAATTACAAACAGAGAGTTAGGCAAGAGCCTAGAACATTCTATAATTCTCGGAGCAGCCAAGAGCCCAACGACGACCTGCCAAGAGAAAATATACGCCGCTACCGAAGCCCCTCTCCTTACACTGGCCGAAAAGGACAACATTCGTCTCCTGATAGAAGACCCAGCCAGTCGCCTCGCCGTTCCCGTCAGGAAAACTAGAAGATGCATCCTATTTTGGAGGTAAGGCCGCAAAATTTATAAATCCTCCCTTATCGACTACATTAGAATTAAAAGAAAATTACATAGACATTAAAATATAAGGAAAAATGACGCGTGCCCTCGTCGACTCAGGAGCCTCATATTCTGTCATTTCTGAGAGGCTCAGACTCAAACTAAGAAAAATAATGTTTGCCGAAACTGACGTCACATTACGAGTAGCCAACGGTAAAATTGTAAGACCAAAAGGACGCTGCACACTGAAACTGGACCTAAATGGAGTACAGGAAAGCTTTAAATTTGTCGTTATGGAAGACTGTAGTCACGATTCTTGGTTGGGACTTTTTGAAGTTATCTAGGGCGATAATTGATTCAGCTGACGACACACTCTTCTTAGAAAAATGTCTTTTTGAGGATACCCCTAAGAACAGCTCACCTCTCTACTCGGAATTGGAATATAGAATCAAACCCGCCTCTATTCAGTTAATAGAAGTAGCAAGTCGTCACATTCCTAATGACGCAATTGTGGTGGCAGAATGTCGAAAAGAGCTATTTCTGGAAAGAGGCCTAACGGCTCCTTCCTCTGTCATTTCACTTACCAGTAACCAAAGTAAACTTTGGGTGGTGAATTGGAATCCATATCCGAAACTAATCCCACAGGGAATGCATGTAGCCGATAGTGTTGTCATCGAAGATAGTCAACTATGTACTCTAGCTGATTGTAACCAAGTTGAAACAGAGGCGGAACATTCTGAAGACCCAAAAATCTCGGAATTGTTTATAGATGATTCATTTGATGAATCTCAAAAAGAAAAATTAAGAAATTTGTTGAAAACACTATATGGATATTTTCGAATTTTGTAAAAGAAAACAATACAAGGACGTCAATGTTAAACACCGAATTAACACTGGAGACCACCTACCGACCAAACAAAGACCTTACCGAGTTGCACCAAGAGAACGCCAAATTATTCAGGATGAGGTAAACAAGATGGAAGAACTTGACATCATTCAGCCCTCTGAAAGTCCGTGAGCCTCACCTGTAGTATTGATAAGAAAAAAGGATGGAAGCTGGAGATTCTGCGTCGATTACCGCCGTCTTAACAAAATAACGAAAAAGGATGTCTACTACCCTCTCCCAAGGATCGACGACACGTTAGACTGCTTACGGGGACTAGATTTTATTCTTCCATGGACCTCCAATCAGGGTACTGGCAAATCGACGTAGAAGAATCGGACCGTGAGAAGACAGCATTTATAACTCCAGATGGACTGTACGAGTTCAAAGTAATGCCATTTGGGTTATGTAATGCTCCAGCTACCTCTGAACGAATGATAGATAATCTTCTGAAGGGTCTTAAATGGACCATTTGCTTGCGTTACCTCGACGACATCATCGCTTTTTCAGATGACTTTGAAGAACATCTAAGACGCCTTCAACTTGCATTGCAAGAAATGCAAGTTTGGTTCAAAAACTATTACTATCTTGGACATGAGGTGAGTGAAAATGGAATTCGTCCCGACCAAGAAAAGATTCGAGCAGTCCGCGACTTCGCTACGCCAAGGTCATTGAAGGAAGTTAGAAGTTTTCTTGGCCTTTCATCCTACTACCGCCGCTTCATACCCAATTATGCCCACGTAGCCCTACCCTTGAATGACCTTTTGAAGAAATACTCAGCATTTAATTGGAACCAGGAAGAGCAAAATGCATTTGAAGCTCTCAGGTCATCGTTAATTTCCGAACCCGCTCTTGGACATTTTGATTACTCATCCCCAACCGAAATACACACTGACGCAAGCAACTACGGAATAGGAGCAGTATTAGTGCAGATACAAAAGAGAAAGGAACGAGCTATTGCTTATGCATCCAGAACCTTAAATAAGGAAGAAAAAAATTATTCAACCACAGAAAGGGAATGCCTTGCCATCATTTGGGCTATCAATAAATTCCGACCATATGTATTTGGACAGCCGTTCACTATTGTTACAACCACCACTCTTTGTGCTGGCTGACCAACCTCAAAGACCCATGTGGGAGGTTAGCAAGATGGGCACTTCGGCTGCAAGAGTTTGACGTCACTGTCGTGTATAAGAGCGGAAGGAAACATCAGGACGCAGACTGCTTATCAAGAAGTCCATTAGATTACAGTGAAGATATGGAGGAAGATATTCCAAGCATAGTGACTTTGCAGAACTTTAGCGAAGAGCAGATGAATGATCAAGCTCTTAGAAAAATCGCTGATCAATTGAAAAGTACTCCTAATAATTCCTTTGTAAAAATCGATAACACGCTCTACAGAAAAAATTATGATCCAATGGGGGAAACCATGGCTTTTGGTGGTTCCTCGCCATTTAAGGCAGGCATTACTGAAATATTTCCATGATTCACCCACGGCTGGTCACCTCGGATTTACTAAAACCTATGACCGAATAATTAAAAAGTATTACTGGCCCGTAATGTATAGAACGGTTGGAAGGTATGTGGCACACTGTTCAGATTGTCAGAGGCGTAAACATCAGTCCCAACTCCCATCAGGGCACTTACAGCCAATACCTGTTCCTGAAGTTGCCTTTGAAAAGGTAGGAATGGAACTCCTGGGAAGATTTCCAACATAAGAAGGTGGCAACCGTTGGATTATTGTATGTACGGACTACCTAACGAAATATGCGATGACTAACGCCCTACCCACCAGTGAATCCATGGAAGTTGCCAAATTCTTCATTGAAGATGTCATCTTAAAGCATGGCGCGCCGAGGGAATTAATCACGGTTAGAGGAAGGAACTTCACATCTTCAATGATGAGTGATTTGAACAACCATTGCAGAATAACCCATCGGAAGACGACCGCCTATCACCCCCAGACAAACGGACTCACGGAGAGGTTGAATAAGACCATAGCAGACATGCTGTCCATGTATGTGGATGTCAACCAGAAAGATTGAGACAGGATTCTTTCATTCGTTACATTTGCATACAACACAGCAAAACAAGAGTCTACTGGGTTCACCCCATTTTTTCTTGTACACGGGCGTGAAGCCGAGACTCCACTGGACATGTTATTCCCCAAGTTATTGCCAGAAGACGACGATTTCATTCAAACTCTAGGGGCAAGAGCCGAGGAAGCACGAAAACTGGCACGTATACACTCCATGAGATCTCAAGAAAGCAATAAACATCGCTATGACGCCCATCACATAAATATAATTTATCAGCCTGGAGATCTTGTATGGATCTTTATCCCTGTGCGTAAAGTGGGATATTCGGAAAAACTAATGAGACGTTACTTCGGCCCATACAAAGTAACCCTAAAAATATCTGATGTGAACTATGAAGTTGAAACATTCGGAAACCAGCAAGGTCGTCGTAAAACAAAAGATTTAGTTCACATTTGTAGGAACCATATTTAAACCCAGAGGACCAGGAGGACCACCTAGAAGAGGACCCAGAAGATGACTTGACAAACTTCAAGGAAGAAGACATCCCCACTGAACGAACACAACAACCACAGACCCGCGAAGATATCTCAGGCCCTCTTACCCGTTCTCGAGCCTTGAGACTGAGGATGTAAGTCTCCTTCTGAGCATCGGGTCGATGCTCTTTATAGGAGGAGGCTATGTGGCGAAGAAATATTTTATTATTTAATTTAATATTATTCAATGAAAATATTCAACAGATTATGAAAATTTATATTACTCTGTATTTGTGAAATCATCTTTGAAATATTTCTTTGCTTGCTTAAGATTCCCTAGCTGTAGATGGTTTTGCTGACTTGTTAATAATTGTCGACTCGTCGCTGTGACGTCATCAATAAATACTATATTTCAAAGCTTGATTTCTACGCTACAATATATTAGATATAACTTGACACTTTTCTTTTAAATTGTTGTAAATATTTTACATTTTGATTTTATTTGTTGAGAATTTCACTCATCTGATTCTATATATTTTTCCCTCACAAATTTTATATGGAAAATTTCATATTCGAACATTTTTTTTATAAATAATAAAACTTCATGTGTAAATATTTTTTTTTATTATGTGAAAGTAAATTGCCCATTATTTTATGTTTTCAATTTGATCAAATCAAATAAATGCGAAACAAGATGTTGGATACCAATTTGTCATTCTGAGAAATAAATTTGTGATTTTCAAAAATATATATATATTTTTGGCATGTGGCAAAATACCTTTTGAATCTTGAGAGCCATGAGAAGGCCTACTCAATTCATGAGGTTAATCCCCTTATGAATTATAGGAAGGAGACACCTATAAATTCAAATAAGATTGGATAATTTTCAGCTACTGTCAAAAACAAAGGTACAAATAAGAATATGTAGAAGGAATAAAGTGTTAAATATATGAATTCAATTTTAGACTTTAATATTTTATAAAATATTAATTAATAATTATTTCTTTTAAAATGTTTTAAAATATATATCCTGCTACACTGCAGTAAAATTAAGAATGTAAACAACTCTAATAAGTTAAACCTTTTGTTTTGTTCTGTTAATTTTTAAATAAACTATTTTCAATTACTAAAATCGCGCGCGCGCGCGTATGTATTAATTTCTAAAATAATAATAAAACATAAAACCATTCTAACAGTGGCAGCATAGAGCGTGGTTATAACTTAAAATCTAAAATTGTAAAAATAAAAATGGCTGCTGTTATGGAAGATATTTCGATTATAGATAAATTAAAAGACTCTGAAAATTTTGGTATTTGGAAATTTCAAATTAACATTATTTTTAAAGCTAATAATTTAATTGAAATAATAAATGGTAAATTGTGTTTTAAAGATCAAAAGGATGAAAAAGAAAAAAACGTATGGATAATAAAAGATGCTAAAGCCCAAAAATATATTATTTCGAGCATCGATAAAACGATATTAACACACATAATACATTGTGAAAATGCCAAATCAATGTATGACACCATATGCAGAATATTTGAAAGAGATGATGAACAATTAAAATGTAAGCTGCTACAAGAATTTCACACTTATAAATTTGATAAAAATGTAGACCTTGTAGCCAACATAAGTAATTTGATAAATTTGGCTTTTAAACTCAATAATCTAAAACAGAACTTCGGTGACAATATTGTTATTTCAAAGATTTTAACAATTTTGCCAGAGGAATATAATTATTTTTGTACTGCTTGGGAGTCAACTGGAAAAGATGAAAAAACTATTGAAAATCTAATAACAAGATTGACCACTGAAGAAATAAAAAGAAATAGACAGAGCCAACCAGAAGACCGAGTGGCTATGAATGCAAAAAAAACAAAAGGTATGTTTTACTTGTAATAAACCAGGACATATATCTAAAAATTGCACCCAAAGAAAATTCAGCAAATTTTGTAAAAAAACTAACCATGAAGAAAAGGACTGTTTCTTTAAGAACAACAGTAAACCTGCTGCTAAAGTAAACAAAGAACAATGCAGAATATGTAAAAAGTTTAATCATAAAGAAAAAGACTGCTATTTCAGGAACAAAGAAAAGCAACCTCCCATTGCTTTCATTGCTGAACAAAGAGAAGAATATGATAAAAGATCATCAGTCACTTTCATTGTTGATAGCGGATCCACCTGTCACATGATTAATGAAGAAAAGTTGCTTGATCATCAAAAAAAGTGTGATGTGAACATCAATGTTGCAAAAAAAGAAGAAGGTATGAGAGCAAAAACTTCAGGACAATTTAAGGGGAGACAATGTAACCTAAATGAAGTAATATTTGTGCCTGAATTATCAAAAAACCTTTTGTCAGTGAGCTCAATTGTTAACAACGGAGGAGAAGTAAATTTTAAAGGTGATATAGTGACAATTTTGAAAGATGGAAAAAAGTTCTAGAAGGAGATCAACTTGAAAATGGACTTTATGCTGTAAATATTGAACAAAATTTTTCAAAGCAAAATGACTCGAACCTTACCTTACCAAGTGAAAACAAAACCCAAGAATGGCACAGAAAATTGGGACACATTGGAATGCAGAATCTAAGAAAACTTGAAAGTTTGGTTGATGGTATGGAGCTTAACAAATTGGAAAAACAGGAAAATGATGTGTGCGAAATTTGCATCATGGCAAAGCAAACTAGGAAGTCATTTGGAAATGAAAGATCTAGAGCTACCCGACCTTTGGAAATTGTTCATACTGACTTGTGCGGCCCAATAGAACCCTTAACACATGATAATAAGAAATATATAATGACATTTTTGGATGATTATACACATTTCTGTTATGGGTATTTGCTCAGCAATAAATATGAAGCAAAAGAATATATTAAAGAATATGTGAATGAAGTGGAAAGATTTTTAAATGCGAAAGTGTCAAAATTAAGGTGTGATAATGGCGGTGAATATGCCAATACGCAAGTTAAAGAATTGTGCAAAATGAAAGGAATAATACTTTATTTTACAATATTCCATATACTCCACAATTGAATGGAAAAGCAGAAAGGTTGAATCGAACTCTGATTGAAAAAACCAGAGCACTTTTGCTGGATTCCAAATTAAATAAGGAAATGTGGGGAGAGGCCACAAGAGTCGCTGCCTATTTAATCAACAGAAGCCCTTCAAATACAGTACAAACAACACAAGCACAGATGTGGTAATCTTTCTAATGTAAAATTATTCGGGAGTGAAGTGTATGTCAAAAAATTGGGAAATCTAAAAAAATTGGATAGTAAAAGTGAAAAATATTCACTTATCGGATACAGTGGAAATGGATACAGATTGTGGGACACGCAGAAAAGAAGGATTATAATTGCAAGAGATGTGGTGTTTACAGGAAAACTAACAAATGAAATGACCAGTGTCATTCAGCCAAAATACAGAGAAGATTTGGATTCTGAAATAGAGGAAAGTCAAGACACTAAAATGGAATTGGATACCCATGATGAACCACAGAACTCGGCCAATTCAAAATATATGTTAAGGAATAGAGAAAATATCAATAGACCTGAAATACTAAAAGATTATGAAGTGTTGAATTCTGTTTCTGAAGAAATAGGATTGTTAACATACAATGAAGCTGTAACCGGAGTAGACAAAGAAAACTGGGTAAAAGCAATACGGGAAGAAAAAGATTCATTGAAGAAAAATGAAACTTGGGATTTTGTAAATGCTGAAGAAGTTAAAGGAAAGAAGATACTCAGTTCTAGATGGATATTCAAGATAAAGGATGGTGGACATTATAAAGCAAGACTTGTTGCTAGAGGAAATGAACAAAAAGGACTAGATTTTGATGAAACCTTTAGTCCAGTAGTGAGTACAATTTCTTTAAGAATGTTGTTATCCTTAAGTGTTAAGAAAAATCTAAAGTTCAAAACTTTTGATGTCAAAACTGCATTTCTCTATGGATATTTGGATGAAGAAATCTTCATGTATTTACCCGAAGGATATGAAGATAACAAAATATGTCGACTAAAGAAGGCACTTTATGGACTACGACAAGCACCTTCAAAGTGGAATAAAGATTTGAAGCCTTTTTGAAAACAAAAGGACTGGTGCAATCAAAATTAAAAAATTGCATTTTCAAAAACCAAAATGGAAGTTTAATTTTGGCTTTATATGTTGATGATGGAATGTTGTTTGGAAGTGATGAAGAAGAAATGGACAATTTGTTGGAAGAACTTGCACAAGAATTTGAAATAAGAATAAGTAATAATCCTGAAATGTTTGTTGGCATGAATATCATGAATAAAGATGAGGGACTGATACTTTCTCAACATGACTATATAGAATGTGTTCTAAAAAAATACAACATGTTGGATGCAAAGCCGGTGACAACTCCAATTGTAGAAGGAGCTGTGAAAATTGATCCTATATTAGAAAACAAATCTGAAGGTAATTTTCCATATAGAGAAGCTGTTGGAAGTCTCCTATATTTAGCAAACAAAACCAGACCAGATGTTGCTTATGCAGTTGGTTATGAAAGTCGTTCGATGCATGAACCGACAAACCAGGATATACAAAATGTTAAAAGAACTATGAGATATTTGAAACAAACCAAAACTTTTGGACTTCACTATAGTAAACAAGATGAAGATATGGAACTTAATGCATATTGTGACTCAGACTTTGCTGGAGACATGAAAACAAGAAAAAGTACATCCGGATATACAATTTTGTTTGGTAAAGGACCAATAAGCTGGAGTTCAAGAAAACAACCAATTGTAGCCTTATCCACTACTGAGGCAGAATATATTGCTGCAGCTGAATGTGTGAAAGAACTTATTTATATAAAAGCACTAATTGAAGAACTTACAAATGAAACCATACTTGCTAAACTAAATATTGACAACCAAAGTGCAATGACTTTAATGAAGACAGGACAAATGAACAGAAAGACAAAACATATAGATGTTCGATATCATTTTTTGAAAGATCAGATAAGAGAAAATGTTGATGTTCAGTTTTGTCCAACCCAAGACCAAGTTGCTGATATCCTAACCAAGCCTCTGCCGAAGGAAACTTTTGAAAAACACAGATCTTCACTGCTGCAGATTATGTTTTGATAAGGTAATTAAAACTCTAAAACATGAATTCAAGAAGGAGTGTTAAATATATGAATTCAATTTTAGACTTTAATATTTTATAAAATATTAATTAATAATATTATTTCTTTTAAAATGTTTTAAAATATACATCTTGCTACACTGCAGTAAAATTAAGAATATAAACAGCTCTAATAAGTTAAACCTTTTGTTTTGTTCTGTTAATTTTTAAATAAACTATTTTCAATTACTAAAATCGCGCGCGCGCGTATGTATTAATTTCTAAAATAATAATAAAACATAAAACCATTCTAACATAAAGAGCATCATTGATATAGTTTCAATTGCTATCCTCCATCTTAATTGATAAACTATGTAAATAATGATGATACCTTTTTTAACTTTAAAATTACTCCCTAATTTTTATCCTTGGAGGGAAGAAATGATATAATAAAAATTTGATTTTTATTATTCATAATATAATTAAAATTCTAGAACAAAATAATTACATAACCATAATATTTATTAAAATTGTTTTCCTAATATAACTGAAATTAAAATATAAATAATCAAATTAAAAATCAGAACTAAACACAGAGTTAATTTTTAAAATGTAAAGGAATGCCAGACAAAAAGAATATAACCTAATTTGCTATTATTTAAAAAACGTTGTTAGTTGTCTTTGTATGAAAACTGTTTGTTTTGTGAAATAATGAAAATAAATATAATTTAAGGAAAACATAAAAGGTTATTCTTCATTTTTTTTTATCCACGACTGCATGAAAGGTAACGTATCTATAATATACATTTTTATGACAAATATATATATATAATAATCGGGCTTTTTGGGGTGGTTGAGTGATTGTTTTGGATGGTTGTTTGTTTGTTGTAAGTAGTAAGACCCTGTTGACTTACTTGGTGGTTGATGTGTGCGCAGTCGTTTTGGCTGAAATGGTAAAGTTTTCTCACAGGGGAAAATAACGAGAAAGGACACAGGATTGGATTGAGAAATAGGCCAGCGATCAAGGGAGAGAAGGACTTTAGACTATTGGCGTATTTGACTAAGGGCTAGATTGTTCACATACTGAAGATTGGACTTATCTGGGTGCTGAGAAGGTGGTGGCGAGTTCCAACTGTTCCTTGGCCGGTCCAGCTCCTAACTGACTATTTTGAGTCCGAGATTTAACTCGTTAACTCTCCAGTGCTCTCATTGGATGACTCTCGTCTCGTGGCGGTCTCTTATTGGATCTTCGCTAGTCCTGCGGACTCTGATTGGATCTTAGCTAATCCTTTGTCTTTGTCATATTTTAACATGCTCCCGGAAGAAGAAGGTTTTTGAACTCAGTTTTATTAATTCCTGGGTAATAACTTTTGCTTCCTGGATAATGAAAACCTGTTAATGATTGTTTTTTTCTCTGATGGTTTTTCTCCCAGATTCGCTAGGCCTAACCTTTATTAAAATCTTCAGATCATACATTGCATATATATATTGTGGTGGGGTTACATCTAGTTATATACAAATTATGGCAGATGCGCCCCCTACATGTGAAGAATTCAAGAAGGGGTAACCTGAAGCGAATTCTGTAAGGGAAAAATAATTTTGTGGGAAAATTAATTATGGTTGCTGAGAGGCTATATACAAGCATTGTTGGTGACATAAGAGATAAAAGAGAATGGTGTTGGTGAGATATTGGTTGAGTATAAGTAAGAGAAATCAAAATATTTAATTATAAGAAATCAAAATGAATGCTATGGTACATTGTTGAGGGAAAAAAAAAGGAAAATGTGCCTAAATAATAATCTACTCGAGATGGGGAAAACAAAATCGAGGGAATTTTTCTATTAGGGCTTTTGAGAAATCAAAAATAAAATAAGTTGTGAGAAATCAAAGTGAATGCGCTTTGTAGCATTGTTGAGTGAAAAAAAAAAGGTGCCTAAATAATATTCTACTCGAGATGGGGAAGACAAAATCGAGGGAATTTTTCTATTATGGTTTTTTGGGAAATCAAAAATAAAAACGATAAAAATATAGCAAGTTAAAAGAGAACCAATGAGTTTTCGTTGAGAAAAATTTGTTTAGTGGTTGAGAAAGTAATTGGTTTATGAACAAAAATAAAAAAGTTGTTATATGAATGGTAAATATTTGATTAAGATAAATGGTAAGTATTTGATTAGGATAAATGGTAAATATTTGATTAAGATAAATGGTAAATTTGATTAAACATTTTAATTTTAAAAATAAAAAAATTGTAAATGAGTGGGATAAGGAAAATGTAGAGCGAGAGGCTCGCAAACTCTCTTTGTGATAAAATTACATGCCAATGTATCTAAGTCACACGGCGCAACCAGTTCTTTTTATTCGCCTCGTAGATTTTTTGTCTTTCCTGTGCGACTCATGGGTAGAAACATGATCTTTCCCTAGTTATCACTAGTTTTTCAAAATTTCACAGTATAATTAAATGCAGTTAATTTTAAGGATCATCTTTTAATTCTGGGTGATGCACATATGGGAATTGGTTTATTAGGTGAAAATATATGAATTAAGGGTCGGTTGTCTGTGACCAATACAAATTTTCGTCCCAGTAAGTATTGTCTGAATTTCTCAACGCCAAAAGTTATGCTCAACGCTTTCTTTTCTAGTTGAGAGAAACGTTGTTCCGCTTCAGTTAATGTTCTAGAATCAAAAGCTATAGGGCATTCTTCCTTTCTATCATTTCTATGACTCAGAATTACGCCTAGTCCATAGTCCATTAATAATGATTTACATTTTTTAAATAACATTCGATATTTTTCCGTCCAATACCATCTACAATTTTTATTCAAAAGTTGATAGAATAGCGCTAAAATGTTTGCTATATTCTTTATGAATCTATAATAATAAATTAAGAGTCCTATGAAAGATCTTAATTGCGAAACAGGCGCCTCCATCACTGCTTTAATTTTATTTTCTAAGGGATGCAGTCCATATTTATCCATTTTAAACCCTAAATATTCCGCCGTTTTCTTTTTGAATTTATATTTATATCTGTTTAACTTTAAACCTTTTTCTAGCAATCATCTAAACACTAGATCTAACTTTTGTTCATGATCTTCAAAGTCTTTTCCTGCAACCAAAATATCATCTATGTAGCAGACCACACCTGGCAAATCAGCAAATAGACCTTTCAGAATCCTCTGAAATTTATTTGGTGCTACCGCTACGTCATATGGTAGTCTTTTATAAGAAAGCAACCCCTTTTTTGTGTTTATATTAACAACAGCTTTGGCTTCTTGCGCTAACATACTTGTAAGTAAGCCTGCGATAGGTCTAGAGTCAAAAGTACGGTGCTTGTAGATAATTTTGAAAAGATCTCATCGATCGATGGAATGGAATACCTATCTAATTCTATTGCTTTATTAGCTGTACATCTAAAATCACCACATATACTTACACTACCATCCTTTTTTAATACTGGTACTATTGGAGCGGTCCAATATGCATGAACTATAGGTTATAAAATGCAAAAATTCACTAAACGATCAATTTAATTCTCTACTTTGTTTTTTAGATAGAAAGGTAAACTTCTGGCCTTACAAAACATAGGTGTCACATCCTTTTTTAAATTAAAATTTATTTTAACATCCTTTAGACAGCCCAAATATTTGTTAAACAAATCTGCATATCTATCAATCAAACTATTTCTATTAGATTCATCATTTGAATTTTAAATGCTAAACAATCTAGAATAATCAAGTTTCAACTGTTTAAGCCATTCTCTTTCTAACATAATCACCTGGATTTTTCATTTACAACTATTAATCGTAAATATTGGTTGGCTTCTTTTACAAAGACATTTCTTTGCCCTATAATCTCTATTGATTTGTAGTCGTATAATAATCTATTTTGTATTATACTCTGTGTTTTGTATATAGTAGAATTGAGATATTTTTTATATATAAAGTGAGATGTATGTAAATATTAGAACTCTTAAAAAATTATATATTTTTTGTAATATTGTGGTAGTAAACTTTAATTTTTGGTTGCATATGTTTTCCTTATTTTTAGGATAGCAAACAGCAACCAACATTGGTGAGCCGTATTATTCGTTTTTCTCGAAAAGATGGAAGATAAAAAAGAACATGCAAGAATGGAAGCTGAGTCTACTCAAGAAATTAATAAGGTAAAAGCATTAAAATACCTCCATTTTGGACTGATAAACCTGAAATTTGGTTTTATCAAGTTGAATCTCAATTTAACATAAATGCGATAACATCCGAAGAAACAAAGTTTAATTACTTAATTGCACAACTTGAGCCAAAATACATTGAAAATGTTTGGGATATAATTACTCTCGATAGTAAATTTAAATACACTGAATCTAAAACACGCCTTTTAAATATATTTAAAGATAGTGAAAGTGTTCGAATTAAAAATCTTATCTCAGGAATAGAACTTGGAAATATGAAGCCAAGTCAATTGTTACAAAAATTGAGATCTTTAGCCACTAGTGATATATGTTCTAATTTAATTAAGACCTTATGGCTGGAGAAATTACCTGACTCAATGAGAAACATATTGCTTGTAAGTGATGAAGATGTGACAAAATTAGCATCTATGGCGGATAAGATTATGGACATGACTTTTTCTCCTGGTGTCTGTGGGGCTAGTTCTTCACAAACCTCTCATAATGTTATGGAGAACCTGTTAGAAAAAATATCTTCATTTGAAAAACAAGTAGCTGAAATTAACCTATCAAGATCAAGGCCATCATTTAGAACTCAACGCCAACGATCTAGATCCAGTAGCCGAATCCGTAGAAAATACGATCCAAATGGCAGCTTTTGTTATTACCACTTTCGATTTGGAGCTCGTTGTATTCCTGAAAAATGCAAACCTCCTTGCAAGTGGGTAATAAATAAGACGAAAAATCAGGAAAACTCCAGACTGCAGTAGAACAGGCGGCAGTGTCTACGGCAGATTATTTGATTGATTGTCGCAAATATTGATTATTTATAAAAGACAAAATTTCAGGATTACAATTTTTGATTGACAGTGGAGCTGATGTTAGTATTTTTCCTATAGCACATCCTAGGTGTCAAAAGAGTGATTACAAGCTTTACGCTGCAAATGGGTCGGAAATTGAAACCTATGGTATTAAATATTTGACACTAGATTTAGGATTGCGCCGAGAATTTCAATGGCCCTTTGTAATTGCAAAAGTAAATAAAGGCATAATAGGAGCAGATTTTCTTAACAAATTCAATTTACTTATTGATATAAACAGGAAAAGGTTAATTGATGGTGTTACCAACTTGTCAATTAATGGCATTGTATCATCTGTTTCAGAAAAAAATGACATATTAACCCTGTGTAAAAATTCTAAATTTTCAAAATTGCTTTCTGAATATCCTAATATATCTAAACCTGCATTGTTTCCAACATGCCCAGAACATGACGTTAGACATTCTATAACAACTGAAGGACATCCTGTACATTCAAGGGCAAGACAGCTTGATTTCAAACGACTCGCTATTGTCAAACAGGAATTCAAATTTATGTTAGAAAATAACATAATACACGTCCATCAAAATCACAATGGGCTAGTCCGTTACACATGGTTGCTAAAAAAGATAGCTCACATAGAATTTGTGGTGATTATAGGCAACTTAATGCTAGAACTGTCATAGACAGATATCCCATAGCACGCATTGAAGATTTTCACCATATTTTAAAAGACACTAAAATATTTTCCAAAATTGATTTGCTTAAAGCATATTTTGAGATACCAATTGAAGAAAAATATAAATGCAAAACAGCTCTAATTACACCATTCGGACTTTATGAATATAATGTCATGAATTTTGGACTTGAAAATGCACCATCAACTTTTCAAAGATTCATCCATGAAGTATTATGGAGCTTGGATTTTGTTTTTCCCTATCTTGATGATATTTTGATAGCTTCATCCAGCGAAGAAGAACATATTAAGCATCTTAAAACCATTTTTGAAAGATTAAATAAATATGGGCTCAGGATAAATGTTTCAAAATCTGTGTTTGGCGTACCGGCATTAGAATTTCTGGGATATTTAATCACAGCAGGATGGTTCAAAATCCCTGCCCAATAAGGTAAAGTAATCATTGACTACAAATTGCCTGCAACTATACATGACTTAAGGACATTCCTAGGCATGATACATTTCTATAGGCGTTACATAGAAAATGCGGCAAAGACGCAAGCCATTTTTTACATGAATATCTTAAAGGTTCGAAGAAAAAAGATAAGAGCAAAATTCAATGGACAGACGAAGCTCGAAAACAATTCGAGAAATGTAAACAAGATTTGCTCAATGCCACCCTGTTATCTTTCCCTAATTCGATGCTACCTCTGTCTTTGAGCACAGACGCTTCGGATTCAGCGGTTGGAGGAGTAATTCAGCAAAAAGAAAGTGGAATATGGAAACCAGTTGCATTCTTTTCAAAGAAGCTGAACAATGCTCAAAAGAATTACAGAACTTATGATCGAGAACTTCTTGGAATTTACTTGTCCATTAAAAATTTTAAATATTTACTAGAGGGAAGAGAATTTGTAATCTTCACCGATCACAGACCTTTAATATTTGCATTTTTGCAAAAACCTGAAAAATCTGCGCCAAGACAAATTCGTCAATTACAGTTCATTTCGCAATTTTCTACCGATATTCGACATGTTAAAGGTCAGAACAATATTGTGGCTAATGCTCTTTCTAGAATAGGAGAGTTGAGTTTAATTAATTATGATGAAATTGCTGAAGAACAGAAGCATGATGAGGAACTTGATCACCTATGAAGTACCTCGACGTCTTTAAACTTCAAACAGCATACTCTAGCTTCTGGAAAACACTTGTGGTGTGACACATCAAGAAATCATATTAGGCCTTACATTCCTGAACCTTATAGATTTAGGATGTTTAAACAAATGCATGGTTTGTCACATCCAGGTACCAGATCTACGGTGAATATGATGTCATCGAAATTTATTTGGACTAATATAAAAAAAGATGTTCGATAATGGACTAGATGTTGCATTCCTTGTCAGAAAAATAAAGTAACTCGACATACCAAATCAAATATAGGTGAATTCCAGGAATCTACAGCAAGATTTACGGAAGTCCATATTGACCTCGTGGATCCTCTGCCTCCATCAAATGGCTACACCTACTGCCTTACATGTATTGATAGATTCACCAATTGGATGGAAGCCATTCCGCTAGAGAACATATCAGCAGAGAGAGTAGCTAGAGCCTTCTATGAAAATTGGATAGCACGGTTCTGATCGTGGGGCACAATTCACCTCTGAAACATTCAAGTGCCTGTCTAAACTGTGTGGATTTAAAATGCAAAACACTACAGCTTACCACCCACAGTGCAATGGCAAAATGGAACGTCTTCACAGAACAATTAAAGCTGCGTTGAGAGCTCACAATAGCAAAGTGTGGAGTGAAACACTTCCAACTATCCTTTTAGGGTTACGCTCAGCGTTGCAGGAAAATGCCAAATATACAATTGCAAAGTTAGTTTATGGACAATATATTCGACTTCCAGGAGAATTCTTGTGTAAAACCAAGATTTCTTACTTACCTGAAACTTTTGTTGCTAAACTCCAGAAGCAAATTGAACTCATGGGACCAAGACAAGTTAGAGTTAATACTTCTCAGAAAATATTTGTGCCAAAGGAGTTGTCAACCTGTTCACATGTTTTTCTCCGTGTTGACAGGATAAAGAAATCCCTAGAAGCACCATACGAAGGACCTTATACTGTCCTCTCCAGAACTGACAAATATTTCACAATTTGTGTTAAGGGCAGAAACGAAAAAGTTTCTATTGATAGACTTCGACCTGCCTATATATTGGCAGATATAGACTCTGATGACCTTGTTACGCCACAGCCAGTTGGGACAACACCTAAGGTTTCTGATCACATGACTTCGGAGCCTACTGCTAAAACATCGCGTTCCGGACGAACAATTCGACTTCCTGTGAGATTTCAAGAATAAGAAATTTTAATTACTAAAAGGTATACATATCTTGTTGTAGTACTGAGTATTACTCCCATATACTGCCTAGTGTAAAAATGTTATATTAAAAAAAATCTAAATCTTGTTAATTGTTGAAACGTAACTTAGTTACTGGGAGGGGAGTAATGTAGTCGTATATTAATCTATTTTGTATTATACTGTGTTTTGTATATAGTAGAATTGAGAAATTCGTTGATATAAAAAGTGAGATGTATGTAAATATTAGAACTCTTAAAAAGTGAGATGTATGTAAATATTAGAACTCTTAAAAAATATATTATTTTTGTAATCTTGTGGTAGTAAACTTTAATTTTTGGTTGCATATCATTTCCTTATTTTTAGGATAGCAAACAGCAACCAACAGATTTACCACAAAAGGATTTTAATCTTAAATTTGTTGGAAATATTTTTCCACCTTGCCAATAATTCTTATAAATATTTTTAGATATTAACGTAACTGGGCCTCCTGTATCTATTGTAAAGCACAAAGAATAATCATCTACTGTTAAATTTATTGGGGCATCAGTTTCGCCCTGTACAGAATATATAGAGTCCTCTTGTACAAATTTACATCCCCACATTTTTTTACTAGCTTTGCAGACCTTACTTAAATGACCCAGTTTTTTACATTTTAAAACAAGTCTTTGTTCTATGAGGTAAAACAGCGGCCACGTTTGAATGTCTTTCACCACATCTATAACACATTATTTCTCCCCTTTGCCTGAAAGGCCTATGCTGCCCCATACTATTATTGTACTCACCCTTTTTATCTTTTCCATTCACAGGGGATATCTTGACCACTAATTTATCTTGTAATTCTCTTGTATTTATCTCCGCCAGTTCGAACGAGATCGCCACTGCAAAACTTTATCCAGGTGACATCGTCGTTTTCTTGTAGTAGCTTCTTTTGCAGGCTTTCCAACTTTATTCCAGCCACAAAAAGGTCTCACATCATGGTTCCCAGCATATCGCCGAAATTACAATTTATTGCTAAATGTTTCAATTCTCTAAGATATTCCGAAATTGATTCTCCTTCCTGTTGAATTCTCTTTAAAACTCCTAATTGCTGTGGTATCACTTTCTTCTTTGGATCCAAATGCAGCTTAATTCTTTGAATTATAGTATCATAGGGTTGATCTTTTATTAGATCAGGAAGATTCCCTGCTTCAAAGTTTCAGAATCTGGTAGCGAGATAAAAATCAGCACTTTAATCTCCTCCTTCAGATGCCAAAAAGAAAGCCTCAAAATTTTGTACAAAAAGATCGAAGTGTCCTCCACTGGGCTATAGCATCTAAAAGGTACTATTAACTTTGAACTTGTCATGCTGATCTTTTCTACTCTTTTGTTTTCTTGATCCAGATAGTTTAAAATATGTAGTTGTTATACTTGCATAGACGCCGTTTTCCTCAGCTTTTTACTGGCTCTGTAGATCGCGCATCCTCGTCGCCACTTTTGTTGTTTCGTAATTAGACGTACAAGAGCTCAAACTTGACTATGGCCAACAACAAATGTCCAATTTATATATACATATATTTTTACATAATGAGGCTTCAAATAATGCAAATAATATTCATCTATTTGCATAAACAACAGTTAATATATAGCGAGAAGAGTAGAGGACTGAGCACAGATCCCTGAGGTACACCAGCCCATGTTCTTCGGTCCTTGGAAAATGTTCCATTGACCCGAACCTTTATCCTTCTTTGTAAGAGAATCAGAGGCTGGATCTCAGAAAAGATTGTTTAATTATCAATTATATTATATTAAGAAGACAAGTAACAAAGAGAGTTAAACAAAAGCAAGCATAGGGGCAGAGAACAACAAGCAAAACTGAAACCTATATACAGGTACGGCGTGGCGTGGCGTTAGGTCACGTGATGTCTGGGGGAAGTGGCCGTTGCTATGGTAACAGCCGATGTGCGAGTCACTTTCCAACACTCCCACCTGACGAGCACTTTGTTGTTTCAAACAGTCCAAGTTGGCTCCTTAGTCTTCTATACCTTTCTGGAGGAAGAGCTTTCGTAAATATGTCTGCAGCTTGATCATTGGAGCAGACATAAAGAAGGTTAATTGCATGTTTTTGAAAATAATCTCTGATAAAGTGATACGAAATATCAATATGTTTAGTTCTTTTGTGGTATTCTGGGTTGTGAACAAGTCTTATGCAGCTTTGATTGTCGCAAAAGAATTGTTGTAGGCTTTACTTGTTCTTGATGTAGCTCGCGTAGAAGTTGTCTCAGCCAAATTGCTTCTTTCGTTGCTTTGGAAGCCGCAATATATTCAGAATCTGTTGTTGACAGAGACACACAATTCTGTTTTTGACTGCACCAAGAAATAGGTCCATTATTCAACATGAACACATATCCGGTGGTTGATTTTCTTATGTCTAGGTCTCCAGCAAAATCAGCATCGGAAAAACCTATCAGACATGTAGTGCAGGAACTCCCACCAAAACAAATACCGATGTTTTTCGTAGCTTTTAAGTATCCGAATATTTTCTTTACTGCGGTCCAATGTGAAGGTCCTGGGTTGTTCATAAATTGGCTAACCCTGCTGACTGCGTAGGCAATATCAGGTCTAGTTCCAGTCATGAGGTACATTAAACTACCAATTGTCTGTCTGTATGGAATCTTGTTCATTTCTTCAATTTCCTGATTATCCTTTGGGCACATCTCTTTTGAGTAAGGATCAGAAGGTACAGATTGTAACTTAATTTCAAGAAGGTTTTAATGTTCAAGTGTTCTCTCAATGTATGAGGCTTGATGCAGAAATAACATTTTAGTTGTTCTATCTCGATATATTTGTAGGCCAAGGAAATAATCGGCAGTAAAAGTTTTTATTTCAAAATTGGAATTTAAGTAGTGTACTATATCATCTAAATGTTGTTTATTTACACTGCAGATTAAGCAATCATCTACATATATTGCAAGTAATATACAAGCCTGTTTACATTTCATTGTATAGACACATGAATATGATATGCTAGGTTTGAGATAAAACTTAATTAAAAACTCATGAAATTTCTTGTTCCACATTCTGGGGGATTGCTTAAGACCATAGATGCTTTTCTGAAGAGAGCAAACATGATTTGGAAAATCTGGGTTTTCATAACCTTGGGGTTGTTCCATGTAAAGTTCTTCTTCCAAATCACCATTCAAGAAGGCAGATTTTACATCTAATTGAATCATTTCCATATCAAGTGATGCACAAAGTGATAAGTTTGTTCTAATTGAATCAAATTTTACTACTGGAGAAAAAGTTTCACCATAATCAAGTCCTGATTTTTGTGAATAACCTTTCGCAACTAGTCTAGCCTTAAACATTTTATTTGATCCATCTGTATTTTGCTTTATTTTGTATACCCACTTGCATGCAATAGCTTTTCTGTCTGATGGTAGTGATACATAAGTCCATGTTTGATTTTTCATCAAGGAATTGAATTCATCGTCCATAGCTAGTTTCCACTTTGTTGAGTTTTTTCCTACAATTGCATCTTCATAGTTCAATGGTTCTTGGTCATGGACATAACAAGCATATGAAATAGCTCTTGTACAGTTGGTTGATGATTGTTCCTTTTCTCTGATTCTATTCCTGAGAGGGTATCGACATGATTCTTCTGGTTTGGAACTGGTATTTGTGCTATCAACACTTTCTTCACTATATATAGTTACCTGCTCTTGTTGGTTATCCTGAATATTTTCTGATGTATTAGCTTCAGTAAATATTACATCTCTGCTTATGATAATTTTTCTAGCAATAGGATCCCACATTCTATAATTTTTGTTAGTTTCAGTATATCCAACAAAAAATGTACGAATACTCTTTTTGTCTAATTTCTTTCTGTTATCTTTTGGTATATGCACATAAGCGTTACATCCAAAAGTTTTCAAATGTAAGATGGAGGGTTTTCTCTTGTACCATATTTCATAAGGTGTAGAATTTCCCAATACTTTAGTAGTACATCTATTTAAGAGATAGACTGCTGTGTTTACGGCTTCAGCCCACAGTTCAAGCGGCATTTTTCTTTCATGTAACAAGCATCTAGCTGATTCAACTATTGTTCTGTTATCTCTTTCAGCAATTCCATTCTGTTCTGGGGTATATGGAGCAGTGAGTTCATGAACAATTCCTAGAGATTTTAGATAATCAGAAAAATTCTTATTTAAGAATTCTGTGCCATTATCTGTTCTGAATCTTTTTATTTTATTTCCAGTTTCAGTCCTAACTCTTTTTACAAATTCTTTAAATTTCTCAAGAACATCTGATTTATGCCTAATGAAGTAGGCCACTCTAAATCTTGAAAAATCATCCTTGAATGATACAAAATATAATGATCCACCTGGTGAACTTTTACTCATTGGTCCACAAACATCTGAATAGATCAGCTCTCCTGGATAGGTCGAATTTGGACTTGTTGATGCGGAAAAACTTTTCTATTTTGTTTTCCATAGATGCATGCTTCACATAGTAAAGAATCAGGCTTTTCTCTAATTTTAATGTCTTCTTCAAAAACATTATTTTCAAACATTTGGGGTAATTTTATAGGATTTACATGACCCATTCTTTGATGCAATATATCTAGACTTAACTGAGCAACATGAGTTTGTGAAGATTGCTTTGCTTTAATAAAACTTCTATAAAGATTTGAATTGTCCTTTATTCCAGTAACTAGCACTTTCGATTTTTTTGTCAATTTTATCTGATTTCCTTTACAAATGAGCGTCAAACCATGTTTTGTTGCAGTAGATATTGAAAAAAGATTGGTCTCCAATTCAGGTATATAGAGAACATCCAGAAGAGTTGCATTAATTTCCTGACTATCAACATAAGAGAGAATATCAATATTTTCCTTACCTTTTGCATAGATCTTCTTTCCATCTCCAAAGCACACAGGATGAACACCTTCTGGTATTTCTTCGAACGTAGAGAACCATTCTCTTCTGAAAGTCATGTGATCCGTTGCTCCAGAATCTGCAATCCAGGAATCCTTTGTTTCAGCGAGGAAGGCACTTGTCTCAGCTGAAAAAGCACAGCTATCATCTCTGGCTGAAGAACTTGGCTGTTGTCCTTTTTGTTCTTCCTTTCTTTTATAGCATTCTTTCCACCAATGTCCTTTCTTCTTGCAATATCCACAGTGTGTGTTCTTCTTTTTATCTTTAATGGATTGGTGATGCTGCTGTTGTTTGTTGGAAGCTGTTGAATTTCTGTTGAACTTTGAAAAGGTCATCAAGGCATTATCTGGTTTAAAATTTCCTGAAGAATCCCAATGATCCTGTAAGCTTTCTTCTTTCAGTAATCTTGCCGTCAATTTTTCTAGTGTCTTTTCTTCTGATGAAACTGAATCCCATGCTGTTATGAAATTCTTGTATTTATCAGGCAAGCTGCAAATTATCTTTGTAATTAGGGCAACATCAGAGATTGGCTCACCTAGATCTTTCATTTGTTGTGCCAGAGTTTCAACTTTGGAAATGTGAGTAGCAATGTTATCATTTGGATTCATTTTATATTCGAAAATTCTTTGTTGCAGCAAATATTTGTTTCAGATTTCAGTTCATATATTGTTGATAATTTCTTCCACATTTCTGATGAAGTCTGGCAATTAACAATATGTTGAAGATATTTAAACTCTAGAGCAGTAGTGATCAGCATTTTGGATTTTGCATCTTTATTTTTCCATTCAGAGAATTTTGCAATATCCTCTATTTCAGGTTTTACTTCAGAGCCATTAGTTATACTGAGAAGATCTTTTGCTTCTAGAATAATCTTCATTTGAAATTTCCATAGATGAAAATTATCGCCGTTGAATTTTTGAATTTGTGGAAGTTCAGTTGTCATCTTGAGCAAGCAAACGAATTCCAGCTTTGATAAACAAAAATATTTGATACCAACCAAGCTCTGCTGCCATGTAAGAGAATCAGAGGCTGGATCTCAGAAAAGATTGTTTAATTATCAATTATATTATATTAAGATGACAAGTAACAAAGAGAGTTAAACAAAAGCAAGCAGAGGGGCAGAGAACAACAAGCAAAACTGAAACCTATATACAGGTACGGCGTGGCGTGGCGTCAGGTCACGTGATGTCTGGGGGAAGTGGCCGTTGCTATGGTAACAGCCGATGTGCGAGTCACTTTCCAACATTCTTCCCCTTAAGAAGTCTGCAATCCAGAGTAAGGTTTTTCCTCTTACTCCGATGTTGTGTAGCCTTTCAAATAATTTCTATACTCGATCAAAAGCTGAGGTCATATCCAGGAATACGGCCGTTGTCTTCTTTGGCGGTTTTTCCAAGAAATCTATTATTGATTGACAGAAGTAAAACGGTTGATCAGTTGTACAGTGTCTGGATCTTTAGGCAGTTTGGTAGAAGTTTATTTTATTATTGTTAGTGAGCCAGACTATGAACCTAGAGTGGATAATTCTTTCTGTTATTTTACAAAGTATGCTGATAAGAGCAATTGGCCGATAGTTTTTGCATTCCTTGACTTCTTTGTTTGGTTTCAGTATTGGCACTAATATTGATATCTTCAAATTCTTTGGTAGTTTACCAATTTGCCTTGAAATCTTCAGTATTCGTAGGAGTTGATTTTTAGCTTCGTCTCCAAAGTGTTTATTCATTTGACCAAAGATTAGAGCATCTCCAGGTGACATCTTGGATTTAACTTTCCTATTGATGAGTTTAGCTCATTCAGAGTGAAGTCTCTCGAGTAAATATCTTGTTGATGGTAGTTTCTTGCTTGTTTAACTAACCTGTTTACATTATTTTTTAGAGTCCTGCCTTCATTCGTATAGCTGAGTCTGGAAGTGCTTGAAAGATATTCAGCAATTATTTCAGCCATCTGTTTGTTCGTTCTCGCTATTCATATCGGCTGCAAGCCTGCTCGCAGCAGATTGGTCAATTCCTCGTGGGAGGTCGGAAGTGACGTAAGCAAAATCCGTTACTAACAGAATTGCGTCTCTTTGCTTTTGGGAACCCTAAATTTATTGAATTATATTACAAAGTTAGAGACACCTAGTGGATTATTGTTAGGGGATAATTGGTACATATAAAATTTGAATTATAATTAAACAATTGATTGAATAGTTAAAAGTAACAACATACTAATTGAAAAAGGGAAACTATTTTAAAAGGTGTCGTGAAATGTATGGTGCTATATTGTTACACACACACCTATATATATATATATATAATGAATATAAATATATGCGTGATGATATTGGAATAAGATGACTAAATTATAACAGATAAAATTAATATATTTTTTGGCTTTTCTCAATTATTTGCTTGTAATTCCAAGGACGTTTTAGATAGGAATCTGAATATTTGGATTTCTAATTCCTTCCATGTCTTGAACATTTATTGAAAAAATCCTTTTGCAACCTCCAGCATTGTCGCATTTTTAGCCAAGAAAAATTGAAATTGACAGGTTCTGGGGAAAAAATAGTTGTTTTTTAGTCAGAAAATGATCATGAAAATATTGCTGTATCATGTTTGATAATCAGATACAAAATTATATAGGGAAAAAATTCCAAAAGAGCAGAGACCACGGGTGAAGCGAGTTCACTTTTAGTATGCAGAAACAAAATTCTAACAGAAAACATTCATTCGAGTAGAAGACACAAAGTTAGATCATCTATATATATAAAAATGAATGTATGTGTGTGTGTGTGTGTGGTGTGTCTGTTCTTTATGCCTGACCAAACCACTCATTGGAACGCCATGAAACTTTGGGAAGTTATTTAGTATAGTACTGGGAAGTTTTCTAGCAAAAAAAGGAGAAATCGAAGGAAAATCGCTAAAAACGAACGGTTCGCGAGATATTGGCAAAACAAAATAAATAAAATTAAATATACAAAATTTGAAAGGAAATTTGGAAATTTGTCCGTTCTTGGCCAAACTGACAACCCAGAAGTCTGAAAATTGGACAGCTAGCATTGTCATCAGGTTTGAACATGTGTACCAAATTTCATATTTCTAGGTGCCCTATAAGTATATTAAAAATTGATTATAAGATTTGGCGACAGACATCCAGACAGACAGATAGGCAAGTTAAATAAAAGCCTTTAATAAAAAAATACGGGGAAGACGATAGGCTATTTTAAAAAATATATAAATCAATTATTAAAACTATATATTCAAATTATTCTACTTAGCTCACGAACAGCGCCCTCTATCAAAGATTAGATTAAATTATGCTGATGCAAACAAATAGATAATGCTAATAACAAACAATTATTTAAAAAATATCTTATCTAAATATATATCATTCGGGTAGATATGCACACGGGTCAATCCCGGGGCGAAGCCCGGGTCACCCGTCTAGTTTATTATATAAAATAAAAATGTTAAGATTCGGTTGATTTTTGATCTTCTTGTGGATTATGCTATGATCAATTATTTGCTGGTTCTTTTTAGAACTAAATGGTATTGGTAATGCAGTCGTGGTTAAACCTTGAAACTATAATAATAAAATTAAGGAAGATTGAAATAACTTTAATTGAGCTTATGGGATATATAAAAGATATATTTGATAAAAGTACTGCCTGGCTTAAGGCGTAAGAATAAAAAAATGGAAAACTTATTCACATAATGTACAAAAGGTTTGAGCCGGCCAACGGGAAACAACAACGGGAATATTCTTGTCATCGCCCGCACAAGTCTCAGTGGAGACTTTTCCGGGCACACTGTATCTAAAACGTCAAGGCAGCAGACGCGATGTCAGGTGGCCAGGGATCCTAGGATCTGGCGGCTGGAGATATGTCGCAGGGGTGGTGGAAACGTTCAGGGGAACGTGCCAGGGTGCAGCGGGGCAGGAGTCTTGAATTGGCCAGGAATCCAGTAGAAGTGGCAGATGGAAATAGGAGGCAGAAGGTCCTTGAAGCCTAGAACTTGAGGGCCCTAGACTTTAGGATACGGCAGCTTGAGGCTCTCGCTTCGTGCTTGTCTGGAAGGCCCTTTGAGCAGCAGTTGGCAAATTTGGAAGTGCGCTGGTCAGCAATGGAAGGGCAGGCGCGGCCTTCATGGCCGTCTTCACCGCAGTGGAAGCGCTTAGAAGCTATGGTGCATTAGGCAGAGTTGTGGCCGAAGCCACAACAGCGGAAGCATACGCGGGCGCGGATGGACTCCTCGAAGTTGAAGATTACTCCATCCACCACGATTCTTCCGCGAATGCCCAGGGCTCTAAAGGTCTTGATGTCCACCTCGATGAAGGCGGTGCAGGTCCCGTTTCTGGGTGCCGAACGGTGCGCCACGCGCACCACTTTGCCCCCTGGAAGTTTACTAACAGCTGCGGTTCCCAGGAAGGTCTCCTCAATTGTGGAGTTGGATGTTTCCTCATTTACTTTGAAGAGGCAGATTCGTGGCAGGATCTCCTTCTGCTGGCGGACCTTATTCCATTCAACTTGCTGGCCAGGGAGGTAGACACCTCAGGGATGGTCTCGGGATTACTGGAGTGGAGGACCAGCTTCCCCTTGGTGCGCAGGGAGGCCCAAACGCCTTGGGGGAGAGTGTGAGCAGCGCGGACAGCTTTAAGCATCTTCCTTGGGTCAGCCTAAGGGTCATCAGAGATGACCACTGTGTGGGCCGCCGATTTTTCTCCATAGAGGACCACTTGGGCGGCCGCAGGCTTGGAGACGCGGGAAGGCGCAGGTTTCGTAGGACCTTTCAGGTTTGTCCTTTTTGCAGGCGGGTTGGGAGCCTCAGGCTGCTTCCTTTTGGTTGGAGCAGGGGCAGGCAAGGTGGAGGCAGGCTTCTTGGCAGGGATGGCAGCAGGAGCAGGAGTGGCGGGTTTAATGGAGTCAGTCTGGGAGCTGGTTTCCTTGCAGGAAGGAGCAGGGCAGGTTTGGGTGCTATGGCAGGCAGTCTGGGGCCTGTTAGCCTCCTTAACTTCGTCCAGCTCCGCGAAGGAATGGAGGGTGCCTGAGAGGTTCTGTACTTCAGCAGTGAGGCCCTTGATCAGTTCATACCGACTGGCGATGAAATGGACGAGGTCCTCATGCAGAGTCATTAGGGCGGGATGGCCAATGGCATGCAGGATGTCATGGTTGCGTTGGATCACCATTTCGTCCTCCCTCTCCATGTCGTCGAGGTTCACGATGAGCCTCGTGGCATTCTTCTTCTTATTCTTGGCAGGATTCATGGCAAGAACAGGAGAGCAAAAGATCTCTAAGAGAGATATATTTTACGGGAAACAACAACAACAAGTGTGACCTCTGGCGGTCGATATAGCAGAATATTTGAATCTATGAAATATGATTTTAAATAAAATAATATTTCAATATAACATATATATGTTTGTCGGCTGTGCACGTCCTCAATATATAACTAACTAGACGAATGACCCGGGCAACGCCCGGGTTTACACGATTAAATGTATATTACATATGGAAGATGGACGTAGTTCCCGGAGGTCACCCGCGAGGCTTTTTTCTGTGTCACCAACTCTGCCCCCGCGCGCCAGGACCTCTTGATCCCTCTGATTGGTCGGTGGGAACTTGGACTGTCCAACCGGCCGGTAGCCGGACGATTATATTTTCTCGACGGGGGGGGGGGGGGCAGGGAAGTCACATGCTCGCCGGCAGCCAACGGGCGCGCGCCGCCGGCATATCGCCCGCGTTCTAGAGGGCGCTGCTCGTGAGCTAAGTAGAATAATTTGAATATATAGTTTTAATAATTGATTTATATATTTTTTAAAATAGCCTATCGTCATCCCCGTTATTTTTTACCTATGTATGGAAATTTTGGTTTGAATTAGTGAACTGCTGCGAATTTGTATACCGGGCATACAGACCAACAAACAGACAAACATACAAACATTCATTTATATATATATATATATATATATATATCGCTGAAATTTGAACAGGACAGAGAGTTAAATCTGGAAGATTTTTTTTTTTTGCGCTTTTAACCAAGAAAAATTATAAATAACGAAGTACTGAGCAACAATTTTTTTTTATCAGAAATGATGATGACAATATTGCTGTAGCATGCTTGATTGCCATAAACAAAATTCTTCAGGGAAATATTCAATAAAGCAGACCACGGGCGAAGCCTGATAATAATCATTAGTAGGCAGGAACAAAATTCTACCCGCGAAACATTCACTTCGAGCAGAAGACACACGAAGCCAGGTCATCTTAATATATAAAATATCGTTTCTCGGCCTTCTGGCTAAGATCTTGTAGTATATCTCTAGATATTTTTATTTATATATATATATTTTAAAATCTATTCAGTTGAGAGAGTGGATATGTGTGTTTGCTCGAAAAATATATATTTTATATCTCTATATATATAAAAGTCAATTTCTGCCTGTCTGACTGTTTCGCGATAAACTCAAAAACTACTGAACCAATTGGTACCAAATTTTGCATGTCGCCTTTTATAAACCTGAGGAAAATGTTCGGCTGCATTTTGATTAGTATTTTTTGCTATTTCTTTTTTTCATTTGAAGAACTTTTTTTTTACGCGGACTAATCCGGAATGGAATGAATACCTAAATATGGCCATTTTTTTATAGCATCGGTGGTTCAGTGGTAGAATGCTCGCCTGCCACGCGGGCTGCCAGGGTTCGATTCCCGGCCGATGCATTTTTTTTTAGCAATTTTTAAAACCTCATTTATATTATATCTTCTTCTTCTATATATATATAAATGAATGTTTGTATGTTTGTTTGTTGGTTTTGTATGTCCGGTATACAAATTCGCAGTAGTTCGCTAATTCAAACCAAAATTTCCATACATAGGTAAAAAAATACGGGGAAGACGATAGGCTATTTTAAAAAAATATATAAATCAATTATTAAAACTATATATTATTAGTCAGAAAATGATGATGACGATATTGCTGTATCATGTAAGATTATCAGATACAAAATTATATCGGGAAAAATTCCAAAAAGCAGAGACCCACGGGTGAAACCAGCTCATTATTTTGTACGCAGGAACAAAATTCTAACAGAAAAACATTCATTCGAGCAGAAAACAAAAGCAAGATCATCTTTCTATAAAAATATCGCTTCTCAGACACAAAGTTTGGAGCGGGACGTTTCACAAGAGTGACATCCACGGCGCCAATTTATAATTGTAACGAATAGTATTTAAATAAAAACATTTAATCGGGTAAAACCCGGGCGTTGCCCGGGTCATTCGGCTAGTATATATATAAAAGTCAATTTCTGTCTGTCTGTTTCGCGATAAACTCAAAAACTACTGAACCAATTGGTACCAAATTTTGCATGTCGCTTTTTATAAACCAGAGGACAATTTTTGGCTACATTTTGATTAGTATTTTTGGCTATTTCTTTTTTTCATTTGAAGAACTTTTTTTTACGCGGACTAATCCGGAATGGAATGAATACCTAAATATGGTCATTTTTTTAAGCATCGGTGGTTCAGTGGTAGAATGCTCGCCTGCCACGCGGGCGGCCCGGGTTCGATTCCCGGCCGATGCATTTTTTTTTACAATTTTTAAAACTCATTTATATTATATCTCTCTATATATAAAAATGAATGTTTGTATGTTTGTTTGTCTGTTTGTCTGTCTGTATGTCCGGTATACAAATTCGCAGTAGTTCACTAATTCAAACCAAAATTTCCATACATAGGTAAAAAAAAAAACGGGGAAGACGATAAGCTATTTTTAAAAATATATAAATCAATTATTAAAACTATATGTTTTTAGTCAGAAAATGATGATGACGATATTGCTGTATCATGTTTGATTAACAGATACAAAATTATATCGGGAAAAATTCCAAAAAGCAGAGACCATGGGTGAAACCAGTATTTTGTACGCAGGAACAAAATTCTAACAGAAAAACATTAATTCGAGCAGAAAACAAAAGCCAGATCATCTTTCTATAAAAATATCGCTTCTCAGACACAAAGTTTGGAGCGGGACGTTTCACAAGAGTGACATCCACGGCGCCAATTTATAATTGTAACGAATAGTATTTGAATAAAAACATTCAATCGGGTAAAACCCGGGCGTTGCCCAGGTCATTCGGATAGTATTATATAAATATATAATGTAATGAACATTATTATCATTATATTTAATGTTCTGGAAAATTATTATCAATAATATTCGTTAGGCAAACTCTCACTCGGATAAAACCTGGGCGAAGCCGGGTACACATCCGCTAGTATATAATATTTTCTAAAATGTTTATGTAAATTCAAATTTGTTGTCTTTAGATATATAGGTAAATAATATTGTATATATATACTCATTCTTACAGCTATGATTGTGGAAGGATTAAAAAGTTAATAAAGAAACGCATTGCTACCGTTTATATATTTATACATTATAGCAATTTTCTCTTTAAATACAATGTAATCAGCACACAATACACAGTGAATTTAAGATATACAGTAGAACCACCATTATAGGACACTTGCGGTAGAGGATACCTCACTACAAAGGACAGTTTCATTGTCAAAATTAGCATTTTTACTATTTCGCAGTTCTCCAGTAAAAGGAAACCTCTCCCTTAAGGACACTGTTGTATATATGTCATAATTTGTACATAGCTAGATGCAAACCCGACCCAATATGTATGAAATGTATGCTTTGAAAGATTTAATAAAGAACAAGGCTTAACAATCTGGAGAGAGAAGGCCTAGAGAGGACAATCATTAGCAGGGTTTTATTATCCCGGAACTAATAAAGGTTGAGTTCAAGAAACTCGTACTTCCTGGTCAGGTTAAAACAAGTCCAAAAGACAAAGAATTAGCAAAGACCAATCAGGGAGCAGCATTCTAGCCTCGAGCCTATAGCGAACTTACACGTCACGAATGTTCAGCCAATGAGCAATCAGAAGTGTTTTCCTTTTAAATCAAGAACACAGAATAGTCAGTTGAGAGCTGGACCGCACCGAGTTAAGTTATCGGCTGGACACCATCGAGTTAGCACCTGGACCTTGGAGCCAATCCCATCTCCCCAAATCTCAGATAAGTCAAATGCTCATGTAATAGAATAGTCGCTAGTCAATTTCGCTCAACCTCTTAAATCCTTCTCTCCTCCGATTAATTGCCTTATTTCAACCCAATCAAAATTGCGTATTCTCGTTATTTTCCCCTGTTTGTGAACACCTGACCACTCAGCAACAACGACTGCGCCAACACCGCAACAATTATCCATCAACTCAAAACATTTCTACACCCGTGTTCCCACACACTTTTAGTCGACAGGATATATGATGGAAAACAAACGAGAGCGAGCAACGAACGGCAAAGGCAAGAATCTAGTGGAGGGGAGAAAAGCGACACGACGCACCCTGACGGCGATTATTATTTATTAGGCCGCCGCCCTCCGAGGAGTTGACACGACGCAACAAGAGACGACGTACCGGAGCTCCGCCCGCGGGACAGCCGACCACCACGCCGCCGCAGGCAGGGAGATGGACCGCGCCACCGCTGGCACGTGGCCGAACGACCTGATGCCGCCCGCCGAGGAGTCACCACCCACCATGCCGTATCCTTACACCAGCATCCGGAAAAACGCAAGTAGGTGGACTGTACCTCCCCAACAAGCTCGACATTCGAACAAAAGGGCAGTGCAAATGGCCCGAAATCAATCCACGCGACCAAGGGCAGTGCAAAGGGCCCAAATCCGGCACGCCAGGCGTCCTACGCAGCTACCCCAAGCCAGAGACACACCAGCTGGGCGGACTTTTCGAGACTGAGTCCGAGACTGAGGTAGGATCTCCACCCTTTGACGTCAAAAAATTGACATTGGAACTGTTTCTGACCCATGACCTACCATGCACCTTTTTAATTGACCCAGACACAAGTTCGAAAATAGTGCCATATCATTTATACAATATGTTAAAAAATTCCCCTTCCTAATTTATATCTTAAAAAGCATTCCCTAGTTCTACAAACCCTAAATGGTTTTGCAAAAACAATAGGTATATTGACTCTTCCTCTGACAATAGGCAAAATATCCAGAAAAGAGAATTTCCTCGTGGTGGATGCACCGCTGCCATTTGGAATTCTTAGCCTCAATACTCTCCACCATTTTAAATTAGTAACAGATTATAACAACGGCACTATTTTCCAACTTGGCGTCCCATTGTCTAACCCTACCTATCACTTTAACCATGTACCAAATGAATGCACGTACTGGCTATGCCAAAACATGTCCCAAAGGACTTGCACTACACCCAAATCTTCCACACATGGCAACCATTGCGTGCATCCATTGAGCAACACACAATTATCTACCTGCCACAAATCTAATCACGCGCCACACAACCTTTTTACTAAACCCAATTGCCTTTACTATATGCCCTCAAATTACAAAGCCACAACGGCTTCAGCTTACAACCACAATGCCCAAAACATGTCCATACAGCAGGACAGCTCGCACAATTACCACACAAAGCTCATAAGTGACCACACGTCGTCACGCAACAATCACGCAAGTGTACACCGCAACAAACCACGGCACTCACAACAACAATACACAGACAATATCCATCCAACAGGACGGTTTTCACACTAAAAAACACACGCATCCATACGTCGTCACACAACGGTAACACGCACAACCAGCACAAGCACGACACTCGCACCAAAAGACGACAACAACAAGCCAACACAAGCACAACCATTAATAACACAACCCTCCCGTCTACACAAAACATAGAAAAAATTCACGTCACCAAACAACCACACAATCGAAAAACATTGCGAACTTTCCTAAGCGCTGTGAACGCTTATAAAAAGTTCATTCCAGACCACGCCGCTTGCGCACGCCACTTGTCAACCTTCTAAAAAGGGATGTCATGTGGGTCTGGATGACGAATGCCAGAAAGCGTTCACTAACCTGAAAGAAAGCCTTACCACACACCCCACATTACACCTTTACCAGGAAGGTCTGCCATGCCAGGTGAGCTGTAACGCCTCAACACTCGGCATTGCAGGCGTTCTCAAACAGGTCTACCCTGATGGGAAGACATACACAGTCCAGCATTTCAGCCGCTCTCTGCGTGCTCACGAGCGAAGTTATTCAAACTCGGAACTACAATGCCTAGCCATTGTGGAAAGTGTGGATAATTTCCGCGCCTGTCTAATGGGCAGAAAGTTTACAATACTTTCTGACCATCCCGCATTGCAGTGGTTGAAAGGGATCAAAGCCCCGTCAGACAGATTGTTTCGGTGGAGATTAAGGCTGTCAAGATACGAATATGAGGTCCGTAGCATAAATGGAGTACAACAATATGAAACGGGCGTTGTAACTCGTATCCCATTTTGTGGCTTTTTAGATGCGTCACTCATAAAGAGCCATCAGTCTTCCCCATCGGGAAAATCTTGCTTGACTATGGATCACAATGGACTGCATACCGTCTCCCGAAAAGGTGTAACTAAAACTATAGTTCCAAATTCACTCACAGCCAAACTTCTTAAGTCCGTCCACACCCAACACCATCATCCAAACATCTCAAAGATGACGAGACTCATCTCTTCACAATATTATTGGCAGAACATGACACAATACATTGCCAAACAGGTAAAAACCTGTCCCACCTGCCGATTCGCTAGAAGTATCGATGAATCCAATCAACCTTTCCAAAAGGACACCGATACCACCCACAAAATCAGACAAAATTCGTACACCAAACATACCACACACACAAAACAAACAAAAACAATAACAAATTTACAGAAAAACGATTGCACATTTCCACTTAAACCACCTATAACCGACGTTTCTGTAACAGAACCATTGACCACCAAACAGGCGAACTGCGAACCTGACAATCATTTAAATCCTACCCTTTTGTCCAAAAAACGATCCACGCCATTCTCCAACGATGACAAGAAGCGCGACATTGAACCGCCACAATTAAAAAATAAAGTTCAAACAGATACTCCAGAGCCACAGTTCATAACACTAATATGGGAGAAGATGCGTCGATACCCCATCTTTTATCTGATTTTTGTTATTTGTCTACTATCTCTACCCTATGGGTTCGTCCCAGTCTTATTCATCGTTCACATGTCAATTTATACCCTATCCTCTCATAGAATTTTCCAGCTGCAAGAGGCAGTTTTTCATATAGGAAACTACATCTTAAATTCAGTCATTCATATAGGAAATTCCGTCTTTGAATTACTAAATCTGGTATGGAATATGCTAGAAGAGCTCATTCCACACCTGAGAGGAAAATCCCCAAGTCCAGCAGAGCACGTATAGAACCATTAGAAAAATTTCAATTAGAAAGAACAATTAGTTGCACAAAAGTCAATTAGGAAACCAGGAAGTGAGAAGGGACAACTGCCCCGCACGACAAAGACGCCATTACTCCAATTACATGCAAATAGAGGGTGGGTAGATTTAGTTGGATCTTGATTTCTCCACACCCCTCCCCCCTGCTTCCGGTTTCTAATTACCGTGGGGCCCCTCGACCAACAGCTAAATTGAGGTCAAGCGCTGTGGGCTTCTCTAAATGTCGTCCAGTTTCCATTCCCAATTCAAGCTACATATCGACTTTTACAAAAAACATAGTTCAATTATATTATCACAAGAAAATTAACACGTTACACACAGACACTCCCAATGAATTCACATTTCTATTCTTATTAATTCTTATTATTCTTTACAGACTTCTAAAATACGTCACACACAGACGCTAGTTTTAAAAACACGTAGATCCCAAGGTCAATTACGAACAAAAACATGCAAATTACCACTTAAAATGTTAGGAATTTAGGTAACTAAGCTTTCGAGCTTACGTTTTCTCCCAAAAGGATTAAACAACCTTTTAGAAGGACCGTGGATTCCGCTCGAATCCTGTATTCAAGGTTTTGATTTAGGTACCGACACCCAATATAATAAAGTGGATATTGGGCGAGCACATCTTAAGTGCCCTAGGGAATCGCATAAAAACCCCTAGAACGCCTTAAGGCTCGAGACATATTAACATATAACATTCGACTTTGAGATCTCAAAATACAACACAACACAAGACAAAAGGCACACGAAAAGGTTATTTAGATTCCCATGTCTCCTGTATACATACATAAATCGGCAATTGGGACAGATCACGTTTCTACCCAAGTGTCGCACAGGAAAAGACAAAAAATCTATGGGGCATAATTAATTGATTGCGAAAATTAGATTGTGGCATGTAGATACAAAGCGAGTTGCGAACCTCGCTATACATTTTCTTTATTACATATCATTCATTTACATTATTTTCTTATTTTAAAATCAAAATACTTAATCAATTTATCATTTTTCTAATTCAATTTATTATCACTTATTTTAGCAATTGTTTACCATTTTATTTACCACCTCTTTATTTTTGTCATATTTCATTTTATCAACGAAAACTCGTTGGTTTTCGGTTAAATTTAGACATTAGGTTATCCTTTGATTTACAAAAAACCTTTTTCATTTTTCTTTTTTTTTCTCCATGCAACAAAGCATTTTTCTTTTTTTTTACCATGCAACAAAGCATTTTTTTTTCTCACCACGCAACAAAGGCATTTTTCTTTTTTTTTTTTTGCAACCAAGCCTTCACTTTGATTTCGTACAACTTTTATCTTTATTTTATTTTTTGATTTCTCAAAAGACCTAATGAAAACCCCTCGATTTCCATTCCCAATCTCAAGTAGGATAGTAATTAGGCAACATTTTTTTTTTCACCATGCAACAAAGCATTTCTCTTTTTTTTTTCACCATGCAACAAGGCTTTTTCTTTTTTTTTTTTTGTGCAACCAAGCCTTCACTTTGATTTCGTTCAACTTTATTTTATTTTTATTTTGATTTCTCAAAAGACCTCATGAAATTCCCTCGATTTCCTTCCCAATCTCGAGCAGAACATGATTAGGCATTTTTTCATTTTTTTTTCCACCATGCAACAACGCATTTTTCTTTTCTTTTTCCCACCATGCAACCAAGCATTCACTTTATTTCTGTTCAACTTTTATATTATTTTGATTTCTCAAAGACCTAATAACTTCCCTCGACTTCCATTCCCAATTTCGAGCAGAATTATAATTAGGCATTTCTCTTTTCACTATGTACCATAGTATTCATTTTTATGGCTTACCATTACAATTTTTGATTTCTATCAATTATACGCAAGCTATATATCATTAATACCATTCTTTTTATCTATATATATAAAAATGAATGTTTTTTGGTCCGTTCGTAAGTGATAATCTTCTACATCGCTCAACCGATCGTGATGAAACTTTGGGAAGTTGTTTAGTATACTACTGGGATGGTTTCTGGCTAATTACTCTTTAGAAATAACCTTTCGTTGCATTTTTATTTACAATAAAACGTAAATTCACTCGCAATCAGCGCCCCCTCGCGGCAGGCGTATGGCCTGAAATAGCCTCGCATGAGCGTATTTGTAACGTCAAGCTTAGCCTATAGGTTAGGTACACAGCTTCGTACCCCCACAACCTAGGTTCGAGGCTCAGCGTGGTGTTTTTTTTTTTTCATTTCTTTTATATTATTGTAGCATATTATTAAAAATATTATTTTATTTAAAATGTAGGCTTTTTAAAATAAAAATTAACATAAACAATTTTTAAATAATATTTATAACAAACCTAGGTTCGAGGCTCAGCGTGGGTGTCTTTTTTTATTTTCATTTCTTTTATATTATTGTAGCAGTCTTTTTTTACAGCATTATTATATTTTAATTGGTTTATTTTAAATATGTTTGTTATGAAGGCTCTATGTAATACTATTTAGAGCACATTTTACATTTTAAACACCTAAGCACCCCTCTTTTTAATATTGTAGCAAAGTATTAAAAGTATTATTTTATTTTAGATGTTTGCCATGAAACTTTGGGAAGTTGTTTAGTATACTACCGGGACGATTTCTGTCGAATTATTTTAAAATAATATTTATAACAATAATTATAGCAAATTTTAAGACATTTTTAAATTCTGTGTTTGTGCATATATAAATATTTTACAAAAATTGTGAGAACGTTCTATTAGAATATCTCAAAAAACAAAAACAATACATATAAACAAGTTCACTGACATTTATTAATGCACTGATTATAATCAATAATTACAATAAAGGGCTATATTATCTATATATATAAAAATCACTTTCAAATTTTAACGTAACGTTCCATTCTCATCCCGTAGGGCTTTAGATCGGTTAAACATTTTTATCTTTATAAGTGAATATTAACTTTACTGTACTGAATAGTTTAGTATAATATTAATTTAACATATTACAACTTAGCCACAGCAACGCGTGGCCGGGTTCGCTAGTCTCTTATATCCTTACCACATGCTTGTATATAACCTCCCTATAACCAATTAATTTTCACACAAAATTATTTTTTTTTCTTCACAGAACTCACTCAGGCTAAACCCCTTCGTAAATTCTTCACATGTAGGGGGCGCATCTGTCATAATTTGTACATAGCTAGATGCAAAACCGACCCAATATGTATGAAATGTATGCTTTGAAAGATTTAATAAAGAACAAGGCTTAACAATCTGGAGAGAGAAGGCCTAGAGAGGACAATCATTAGCAGGGTTTTATTATCCCGGAACTCATAAAAGTTGAGTTCAAGAAACTCGTACTTCCTGGTCAGGTTAAAACAAGTCCAAAAGACAAAGAATTAGCAAAGACCAATCAGGGAGCAGCATTCTAGCCTCGAGCCTATAGCGAACTTACACGTCACGAATGTTCAGCCACAATGAGCAATCAGAAGAGTTTCCTTTTAAATCAAGAACACAGAATAGTCAGTTGAGAGCTGGACCGCACCGAGTTAAGTTATCGGCTGGACACCATCGAGTTAGCACCTGGACTTGGAGCCAATCCCATCTCCCCAAATCTCAGATAAGTCAAATGCTCAATCATGTAATAGAAAAGTCGCTAGTCAATTTCGCTCAACCTCTCAAATCCTTCTCTCCTCAGATTAATTGCCTTATTTCAACCCAATCAACATTGCGTATTCTCGTTATTTTCCCCTGTTTGTGAACACCTGACCACTCAGCAACAACGACTGCGTCAACACCTCAACAATTATCCATCAACTCAAAACATTTTTACACCCGTGTTCCCACATATATATATTGATTAATTGTTACCCCAGAGTGTGTGTAAGCTCACAGGTAAATAGGCGCTAACCGAAAAGAAAAAAAGGTTTTTTTTTTATATTAGTTTCCCTTTTATATTTTGTTCTCTCTCTTGTAAGTCAATAAATATAATAATGTTTGATTAATATTCTTTAAATTAGTTTCATTGAAAAATTCTAAGCAAAGTGAACAATAGGTAGCAGAGCGTTGTTGTTTGGTATGAAGCTCAAAAGCGAAAATATTTAATCAGAAGATTTAGTAAGAAGTTTATTCTGATTGGTAAACTGAAGCATTTCTGAGAAGATTTAAGATATTTATATCGATTAATTTAAATTTTATCTATATATTGCATGTTTAAAAGCTACCCAATATTTGAATAAATTTAAAATATATATTTGTATTTAAAATATATTGGTTTGTTTATAACAGTTCAAAAGGCGAAAATGGCTGAATATAATTTTTATCCCAAACAAAAATTGAACCATTAACAGGGACTAATTTTCAAATTCGGGCGTTGGAAATCGGCCCAGTTCTGGGAGAGAGAAAATTATTTAAATGTGTAATTTCTGATCCAGAACCTGATATGGAAGACAAAAGTTCTTGGGGAATTTGGAGTGAGAAAAATGATGAAATATTTGGGATAATCATCACTACGTTGACAAATGAACAAGCTGGAATGTTCATAGGAGAAACAAATGCAAAGAAAGTCTGGGATTCACTAAAAAAACATACACAGGCAATTTGGAAGATAAGATCTTTGATATAGGCTTAGAATTAAGGAACATTGGAATGAAAGATAATGAAACTGTAGATGAATATATATAACGAGGGCAAAAAATATTGCTGCCCGAAGTTCATCATTAGGGCATCAATTTCCCTCAAGAGAACTTTCATTTCAAATTGTCAGAGGCATACATCCAAAGTATGAAAATATTGCTATTGTCTTACGATCTAAGAGAGAGGCAACAATTTAAGAGATTCAACAAACTCTAAGAGAAGAGCATTCAAGAAGAAATGAGATTAAATCAATCGGTTATGGAGAATGGGCATGAACAAGCATACAGAATTGAAGATTATCAAAATTGAAAATATAATAGACGCGTATGATTCTTTTTAAAAATAAACAATTTCTACTGCCCTTACTGCAAAGGAAAAATTAATGGGAGGGCCTGGCTCATCAGTGGCGAACCCTCCCAGCAGTTTTACCAGTTTAATCTACCATACCGCTATTATATTGCATTTTTCGATCTTCCTTTTATAGTGATACTGATGCTAGACTTTTGGAATGGGTATTTTAGAAGAATTAAAGATAGAAAAGTTATACAATTTCAGCCAAAAATATATTTTGTTTTTGAAAAAGGGACATCTAGCTAATGATTGCTGGTTTCGAGATAAGCAGAAACAAGGATATCATAAGAAATGGACTCCTGATTATTGAAATCTTAAATACAGTAGAGAACAATCAAATGACCTAGTGGATACTATGAAAAGTGGAATTAATGAGCAAGAATTTGAAAAATATGTAAAATAATTTGAAGATTCGCCAGAGAGAAATGATAGGCAAATATGGTGTATAGATTTAGGATGCACCGCACATTTAACCCCAAACCTAACTTTGATGGAAAATGTAACAGAGTACAAAAGTGAAATTAACCTAGCTGAGAAGGGCAAAACTACCCAAGCCATAGCCAAAGGAGATATGAGACTTACTACATGCACAAGTGAATGTCAAGAAAATATTGGCATCAAAGATATCTTACATGTACCAAATCTAAGAAATAATTTCTTGTCAGTATACGAATTAGTCAACAAAGGAAATTCAGTTATTTTCAATAAGGATGGAGCATAAATTTATAATGAAAGGGAATGAATTAGTTGCTGAGGCATATATTAAAGATAGAATGTTTATGATGGAAACAAACTAAGAAATGTACCAATAGCAAAAATGAAAATGTCATGGTTATAAATACACATTTGTCAAATAAAAATAGCAATATAAGTTGATGGCATAAGAGATTAAACCATTTAAATGAAGAATACATTAAAAAAAAATGATTCAAGGACATATCGTAAGAGGATTGGATCTAAAATCCGAAAGGTTACCAGAGAGCGAAGCATGCATAATGGGAATACTGGCTCATAAGCCATATAATATTACGGAAAATTATACAATTAAGCCCCTGCAGTTGATTCATATGGATTTATGTGGACCAATGCATGTCAATATTGAGGAGGATCTAAGTATTTTCTTGTTATAGTAGATGATTACACAGTAGAAGAATCTTTGTATATTTCCTGAGATCAAAAGATGAGACCTTTGAAAGATTTGAAGAATTTAAAGCAAAGCCAAAAACGAATTAAGTCTTAGAATAAAAGATGTAAAAACTGACAATGGAACTGAATTTTGTAACTCTAGATTTGAAGGATTTTTTAAGAGAAGTGGGATCCATCACCAACTTACCACCATATACTCACAACAAAGTAATGGAGTCGCAGAGAGAGTGAATAGGACTCTTATAGATACAGCAAGAACCTTACGAATTGACTCAAAATTACCCATGAAGTTATCGGCAGAGGCAATTGCTACAGCTGTATATATTAAGAATTGTACTTCCCACAGGTCTATCAAGCACCATACACCATACAGAGATGGAATGGCAGGAAACCATCGGTCAAACACATTCGAATATTTGGATGTTTGACATATTGGCTTGAAGGCAAAACAAAAGAAACAAATTTTCACCAAAGGATAGAAAGGGAATATTTATCGGATATTCCAATAAATGAAAAGTCTACAGAATATATGATATTGTTGTGTGTCAACAAGTAGCCGACCAATGGTACATGGGAACAGTAAAAATTATTATTAAAAATAATTTTTGTTTATTTCAATTAATTATTTAATTAGAGAAACGGCACCACAGAGATGACGGGTATAAATTGGATTTGATCATTACCACCGTTTCGCGGCAATGTGTTAAATACATCGTGCGAGTTATCGTTTTACCCTTCGTCTATTTTTTTTAACCCTGCGATTAGAATGCACAGTTATAGCTCCATCCCCTCCTACAACTGGCCCGGCGAGATCCCGAACATCATGATCTTCCTGGACCGAACCACTAGTCCAGCACTGCACCAAATAAACCATCTGAGCATCACATCCACGCCAGTGCAGTGTCGGCCCAGCACCTCAAGCAGCGAACGTAAATATCGGCTACATAGAGGCACCAAACTTCAAACCCGAGGAGGAAGACATCGAGGACTACGTTGGAGGAGCTTAAAACGTGGCTGGAAACGAACAAAGTCCCGAAAGGAGACTGGACGAAGGCCCTAGTGCGGCGGCTTGCACTTGGCGGCCGCAAAATTATCAAGTGCAGGTTTGAACCCTCGGCCGCGCTTGAAGACGTACTGAACATTAAAACTATGTTATCCAAAGAACGACGGCCTGCACGTAATAGATGCAACGAACTGAGGGAAATGAACGGCCTCAATCGTCGGAATCCACAAGCAAATACCTAATGGATCTCTTCACTGGCCCAACGCGACTGCAGGTGAGTTTTCACCGTTTAAATCAACCAGAGAGGCACTGTGGGCATTGGCACCAAAAAGACTGCCCTACTGCTGGCAGCCGCGTGGAGTACCACTCGGAACCCAGAAGAGGTCTGAATTCATCGAGGCGGCGAAATTCCTCGACGAAACAAACAAATGGGAAAGAGAACGGAAGTAGCAAGTGAATAATCGGCAGACATTCTTACGGAAACTGTGAAGAGGACGGCGGATGATTGGGAACAAGCAGGAGGACAAAAACAACGGGCCGAAACACCAACGGAGAAGGCAAGACGATACATGCTGCCGGACGGGACACCTAGGTGCTTCACGTGTATCCTGACGGGGCATAAACATTGGGATTGCCCGAAAAGGAGGTCACGTGGTAAGTACAATTTTACCTCTAATCCTGTGGTTAAAGTTTCACATAGTATGTATCCGTGTATATCCGATAATTCTTGTAGCACCTACACCAATCACATATTTTCTAAGGTAAAAAACAACCGTGTGTAACGAGAGACAAACACTAAATAAGGCAGCGGTAGAAAAATCCATTTTAAAATAGGGGGTACATTAATGAAATAATTTCGTTGGACAAATATGACTAACTTCTGGCTAATCACGCATATCAGTGAGACACGTGTGGATAAACTGATTTTCGATTCGGGAGCTAATGTTAGCTGCATTGACGAGGCAGTAGCCAACGCGCTAGGATGTGCCAGAATGCCTTCCAAAGTACTTCTACGGGGAATAAGTGGGTTAGTAGTCTCGAACACGTGCACCTACTTGGAAGTAAACATTGATGGATTCAACATATGTGGCAGGTTCATCATAATTCTGGGAAACGAGGAAAATATTATTTTCGGCGTCGCTATTCTAGCTGACTACTATTGCAAAATCATGTTTAGAGACGAATCGGTAAATTTGTATAGGACAAAAATTGGCTCGGACAACCACGTGGTAGATTTAAACGAAGAACGGGAGTTCGAGAGATTAGGCGCAATAACGAACGATCGAAAACCCCCCAAACAAAAGTACTGCGTCCCAGATGACATTGAAATTGCACCACGCTGTAAAACGAGGGTTAAGTTAAAAGGGCCAACAGTAATGGCGGGCATTTTGGAACCTCACCCGGACTGCGTAAGGAAAACGGGTCTACTAATACCGTCAGCACACGTTTCCGAACCGGTATCCGAAATACTCATTGATGTCATCAATACTAGGAACGAACCGGAGCAATTGGTAGTGAATGTTTCTTTCCTAAGTGAACAGGCGGGATACTGTACGACGGCCATATGCAAATACGAACCACATACGTTTGATATAAAACCCATGCTATCGGACGGCGAAAAAATCGACGTACTGGACGTATTGTACAGGAATCGGGAGCTTTTCTCGGAAGAGTGGAATAAGGCGGCAGACATTGAACCGTACCACATTAAACTCAAATCAAACACGGAACCAATTCGACAAAAGCTTATCGCCGTATCCGTAAGGAACGAGAGATAATAGAGGACCAGGTAAGGAAATGTGTGAAAAAGGGGTTATTAGGAAATCAACATCAAATATACAGTATATATAATATATACAGTCAAACATGGCAACAACTTAATAAACTGAAGAAGTAGAAAGCAAAATTTAGTAGCCTTGTCTACTAAAGCAAGTAGAGCAGAACTTATTTCAATATGTGAAGGAATTTCTGAAGTGTTATAGTTAAAGGGATTACTAGAAGAACTTTGTGAAAATGTAACTTTCCTAATTACCTTGAAAAGTGACAGCCAGGCTGCAATAAACTGGATACAATCTGACAAAATTACTTCAAGAAAAAAACAAATAAACCGAAAGTATTATTTTGTGAAAGAAGAAATACAAAATGGAATCAAACTGGAATACACTAAAAGTGAAGACATTGAGGCGGATATACTAACGAAGAGTCTCCCTAAGGAAAAACTATGAAAATGTGCAGATAGCCTTGGACTTGCTGATTAGGGCATACACATAGGGAGTGTGTGTTATATATATATTAATTAATTGTTACCACAGAGTGTGTGTAAGCTCACAGGTAAATAGGCGCTAACTGAAAAGAAAAAAAGTTCCTTTTTTTAATATTAGTTTCCCTTTTATATTTTGTTCTCTCTCTTGTAAAATCAATAAATATAATGTTTGATTAATATTCTTGGAATCAGTTTCATTAAAAAATTCTAAGCAAAGTCAACAGACACTTTTGCTCTCTTCAATTAGGTATTCTTTACAGGGAGGTTCTACTATACATAGTTATGAAAAATAAACTTTAACAATATTTCAAAAGAAGAGTCCTTTTAAACACAAGGTAATAAGACCAAAACTAAATAAATAAATAGTGTGACGTTTCGGTAACAGCATTGTTACTAAAACGTCACACGCACTATCTATTTGGATTTGGTCTTATTACCTTGTATTTATATTCTATAATCCAAATTGTGCATTATCCCACATTTGTGCCCTTCTCACACACATACATAGGTGCCTTTTTTCCCTCTCTTTTTAAAACATGAAAAATGTCATTAAAAAAAAAACAATTTTATTAAAACAAATAACTTTTTTTATTATTTTCAATAATCTCATCACAGAGGATAGTATGTGTGTGCACAGCGATTATTTTTACCGAGAGTAGATATGTTTTAACACAGTAATCTTATTTATAGTAACGGGCATCATTCAATACATTTTGGTAGGTCTACATATATATATATATATATATATATATATATGGGATCATTCAAATATTTATATATGAGATTGGGGGTAAGAGATTAAATTGAATATCAAAGTATTATATATAAATATATACAAAATTATCAGGAAGATCATTTTTGGGAAACTTTTTATTTATTTCAAAAAGAAATAAAAATCATATTGTCATTTCTTTTTTAATCTAGTGTAAAAGCCTAACAAACACAACAATATGGGTTTAATGATTGGAATGACAATATAGATTTAATTAGTGTTGTAAGGGTCGTTATGTTAATAATTAAAGGGGGGGAGGGGGAATAGAAATATAACAAACAAAAAAAAAAACTATTTACAAATTTTACCACTTTTTTATAAAAATGTGGTAAATTATAATATTTATAATATAAAAATTAAGTTTCAATAAATAATTGTCGAAACTTTGGAAAAATTTGAATGTCATTTACTTTTAGTCTACTTTTCTAATTATTTATGTATTAAAACTACTATCTCAACTTTGGAAAAATTTGAATGTCATTTACTTTTAGTCTACTTTTCTAATTATTTATGTATTAAAACTAGCGGATGTACCTGCTTCGCCCGGGTTTTACCCGAGTAAAGGTTTGTCTAATGAACATTTGTTAAAACAATTCTCTATAAACTTATTTAAAAAAAGAAGATATATTTTGATAATTTGAAACTCGTAAATTTGAATCTCTCGATAAAGTGAACATTTTTTCCCGGTCCCCGTGTGCCGTGTCATCCTGAATTTTGTCTGTTCTAATTTTCTACATTACAAAATCATCGTTTTATCTAGTGAACATATTTTCCCCGGTCCCTTGAAAAATACTCTATAAGTTGAATAAAATCAATATTAATTTGGTTCCCTCGGTAATTGGAAGTTAAAGGAATAGTATCTTCGCCTTGGAATTGTATCATTATTCTTGTCTCAAAATAAATTGCCGTGTCATCCTTAGATAATCTTACTTTTGATAAATAATCTTTAAGATAATAAACTTAGTGATAATAAAACTTATAGATAAAAAAACTTGTTATCATCGGCACAATGGTGGCGCTGCTTGCGAGTTATTTTTCAAAAACCTTCCAGGGGATATACCTAATAATATCCCAAAATTTCACGGTGATTGGATGTATGGTTTTTGAATCTATAGAGTACAGACAGACATTCAATTTTATATATATAGAATATATTTTTTTAAAAAGTTTAAAAATCTTAGGGTTTTATTTAAAAAACTACATAAACACACATTTTTATATAAAGATTATAAAATATACAAATTGTTTCTGAAGAATACATTGAACCTACATTGTAATTGTCATAAATTTTTTTAAATTAAAAAATAATAATAAATGTCTATAATATTTATTTAAAAATATATAGGTGAATAATTTAAGGTTTGCATTTATTTATTCTAAAATATTTTGTTTAAAAAAGAAGACTAATTTTATCAATGTAAATTTTGATGCAATTCCAATTTTGCATAGTTCCTGTGAACAACTCATTATTACCAAGGCAACACAATTGAATGTGACCCCCAAAAGGATCTAAATCTCTTTCTTTCAACAAAATCTACAAAAACAATAACCTTGCTATACTCAAAATTGCAAAATTTTAATTCACAAAAAAAAAAAAAGCTTCTTTATAAAAGACCAACTCTATAAAACTAAATGAATGTGACGTTTCTCGGTAACAATATTGTTACCATCATTAGAAAACAAAAAAGTACTGAATGAAATGAAGTTAAATTGAAGTACTGAAATTTGTCTGATGATGGTAACAATGCTGAAACCTCACAAGCATTTCATTAATTTGGTTTTATTACATTCTGTTTCTAATCTATAGTTCAAATTGTACCTGACATATTTCTATATAATACACGAAGAGCCCTTTATACTTTTATAGAGGTAAAGAAGAGCTAACATTGAAGAGAGAAAGATTAATGAGAAAATTTGAACCTGTGACATTCTGTAGTTATTTATAAGTGAGCTTTAGGCAGCAGAGAGTTGTTCATCAAGTTGACTCTTGGTGACTATATGAACAAATATTCTCTAATTTGATCTGCTTGGTGACCATCATTCGCAGTTCATAAGCAGTTACATTGAAAAAAAACTTATATGAAGGATAAGGCAAAGATTTAAAAAAAAAAATGTAAAAGCATATTTTATAAATCTTTGAAATGTTTTCTCTAATAGAAAAATATTCACACCTTTTTCTCTTTGTAAATAAAATTGTTTTCAAACATTTCACAATTTTCTTTCAAATGTTTTACGCTAAACCTATGCAAATTAAACAAGTGCAACCCTGCGTGGACACCTATAGAAAGCCGGTTAAATTAAAAGGTAAGTGAAAATGAAATAAATTGATCATAATGATTATTTGAAAAAAAAAAAAAAAGGCAAAAAATTGATTGGGAAATAAATAAAAAAAGACACAAACTTGGCCAACATTCAAATGAGGTAAGCAAAGCATTTGACGTGCAAATTTGTCTTAGAATAAAGAAAAAAAGAATAACAAAGCAGCTCGTAATACCAAGACATAGCTAGAAGGTGAGAGCCATGTTGGTCTAGAGTGCATAGAATCTCAAAAAAAAAAAAGAGGTTAATGATCATATAGATTAAAATAGGCTAAATTGAAAATGGCATAATTTGAAAAGATGAAAAAAAAAAAAGAAGAAAATTATGAAGTCTAGGGAAGTAGACATTGGAAAATGTTCAAAGATTTTTACATATGCAAAGACCATAGACCATATTTGGGCTAATAATAGAATCCAAGCATGAATGGACCAATTAAGGTTGGAATATGGAAAATATTAGATTCATTAGAGAGAAGCTACATTTCAATGCTACATATACAGTTTTCTTTAAAATTAAGAATTCTTTTTAAAAAGTGCACTTGGGGAATTGATATAAGTAATTTTAAATATTTTATATAGGGCAATGCTAATGTTTGTCAATTTATTTAATAATTTGGTTAAGTAAACAAACATGTGCAGAGTGTAATCAACCAAAATATTTCAAGAATTACTGCACTATCCAGGTGAGTACACTCCTCATATTTGATAAATATTATTTATCAGAAAACTAAATTAATCCCTTGTATCAAATTAAGAATGTCCAGAGATGAGACTTAATTACATATCTCCTTGAGCTGAAAACAGATTTTTGACAGGGAGGTTCTGTTAAAGATTGAGTAATAAACTTCAGCTCTTCACAAAACTGGTTGAAACTTTGACAACACTTTTCAAGTTGGATTGGCTTTCTCCAAATCAAATTTAGGTAAAAGTGGATTTCACTTGTTGATCAGTCAATTGTTTTAACTTATTGCTGCTATTGGTAGTATCCGTCAAGTATCCATTATAAAGTCAAGAGTTTTGACTTTATAATGGACAACTATCTCTCTCTTGAGATAGTTATAAAATTTTTAGAGGTACTTATCTCTGGTCAATTCATTTCTCCGCATAATAATCATTTAACTCTAATTTCCAACTTTGGGGAGAAGCGTCTTCAAAAATCATTAGTATAATGGCTTTCACACCTATAGTAAAAGATCTCTTTTAAGGTCTTCAATGGGACTTCAATTGTCTGAGGTCTCAATAAAGAGGACATTCTGCAGTGGATCGATATAAAAAAGTGAGACCAGAAAGGGATCTTATTAGGGTAAAATTACCACAATAAAAATAGTAAGGCCAAATTGAGGCATTGTCCCCTTTATCAAAGTAAATTGAAGATGATTTTTCAAAAATTCTCTAATGTTTACTTGATTGAGGGAATCTCTTCCAAAATTTTTTAACTGGGAAGATAATCATAATTTAATATAGTGATATTAAATGGTAGCGACCTTGACTGTACTGAAGGGAAAAGCTATAACAAGTATAGGTATATCAAAGGAAGGAGAGGAACATTATATATAAAGTATTTAAATATTACTTTTAGCAATAAGATAATGACAAAAAATTTTCTTCTAGGTAATTTTTTAAAAATAAACAAAAATTATAATATTGAACTAGATTCTTTATATAAAAATTGTATTTAGAAAAAAAACCTAAAATTGGCATCAATATGTGTATTTAGGTGAGCTTTAGCTGGAGGAAAAGTTCTTAATAAATAGCTCTTTCATTATTTGTTTCTTTAAAAATATATATTAAAAAAAGCTTTAAAATATTTAGATGAGAAAGAAATGTGAAAACAATACAGCTTAACATGTTCACAAAACCTACTTTAAATAAATAAGCTATATTGCACTTGAAACAAAAAAAAATTGAAAAAAAAAAAGATAAGGTACTATATATTCTCCAACCTATTTTTTACTTTTTTCTTAAAGTTTTCTAAAAAAAAATGTTTCTAAATTAAAAATATATATATTTACATAAAACTACTTAAAAAAAAGTAAAGCAGCCTTTCACACACACACACACAACAAAGTTCAAATAAATTAAAACTTTAAAACAGAACATTGGTATGTGTCGATATGTGAATGAGGTTTTTTTAATCAATTCTGAAACGACAAAGATAAAAATAAAGATTTTTTTTGGTAAATTGGATCAAATCAAAACAAAGATATAATAATAAAAAAGTACAATGTAAAAAATTACAATTTAAAAATTATATATTTTTAAAGGGATTAAAGAAGAAGCTTTACACAACAAGATATGGGGAAATATGTATATACAGATGGTAGAGATGGGAGTCTACAGCTTGTACTGCTCCACGCGGGACACTAGCTCCTGAACGGCCTCTGTCGAGTCATGCAGCTCGTTCAGGTAGAGTATGCGCAAGCCACCATCCACCTGGTGGCTCTCCAACACCTTCCAGTGTTCAAAGAGCTTGAGGGCATTGCGCAGCGTATCAGCAGCAAAACTTTCCTCTACACAGCCAGATTGGCTTTGTCAACAAGGTGATGGGGGTGAATGAATATCAAATGGAAAATTGGGTTTAAATGTATTGAAATAATTATTATTTTTAGATAATGAATTGCTACCATAACCAAACCAGCTTTTCTTACCCTAAGTGCAAGTAACGACATGCACCTCATAACAATGTGTAGACTTGCTATATAGATCAGAATGCCAACCTGCTAAGTAAGTAACAGCAACATAAGATTCAGGCAACCAGATTGATGGAACTTCTAAAATCACAGTTTACTTAAATATTTTAAATGCAGAACAAAACAAAAAAAAAATAGGGAAAACACACACATCTGGTATAAAAGTAGGTGAAAGAGAAAGAATAATAAGTGAAGTATCATCTGTAATATTCACTGAAAACAACCCCAAAACCCTGGTATAAGAATTCATTAGTAAATTATAATCTAGAGGTTAAAAATAAAAACCTACATCAGCCTCCTCTAGGCAGGTTTCAGGATATTTACCCATCATTCAGTAAGCTTAGTTGATTTAGCTACATGCATGTCACGGGAGAATGTGTCCATATAGTCAGTCATATAAGGTCAAACTTTTGAACACTAATGACAACAACAAAAATGCAATCAATCTTGTTTGGATAAATATCTAGCACTACATTGAATAATTTAACCAGTGACTTCTTAAAGAAGCTGATTCAAACAAAAGCTGCACTCAATCATGATGAACCCTGAGAATATTCCAAGTTCGCCATTATAGCTTTGATAACCTGAGTTGACTTCAGCATTTCTAGCACCTAATTAAACATGTCAAAGGTTGGAAAAATAAAAACCAAACACATGATTAATACTCTGGGGTACACCCAGGCACATCCATTCCAGCAAACTTAAATAATATTTCAACAAAATCCCCTAACTTACAACCAGCCAGATCAGACCAATTCTGGAAAAAATCCTCCCAATCTGTGCGACTAAATGGTGGCACTGACTCTGACAATAGTCTACAATACAATGGAACAAACCATGTACCTAGCAGAAACTGACTGGAACATCTTCCATGTCCTGGTGCACCAAGGGGGAATTAAAAAATAAGTTTAAAAATGATAATTCAATCCATGTTTGAAAAACAGTATTTTTGTGAGTGTTATACTGTATTTGTGATACACACATATACTTAGCATCTTTATTGTCCAACCCCACGAGTGCAAGTAACCAAGCGGGGCTCTCTTTGGCACATTTGAAAGTGCAAAAGTCGAACTGCTTTCTACATGTGTAGACATGTGGTGCACATAGACACCATGAATATCATGGCCAGGTAAACTAGGGATAAAAAGAATTTCACTCAATTTGTGAAGGAGTGTGACAATGAGGGAGGAACACTCACCAAAAAGAAGCACCCCCTCATGTAGCCTGTCCTGTGCTGCCTTCTGGATCTCCTTGAAGAAGATTTCTCTACAACACAGAATGGTGAGACCGTGTTTCAAGTTGCATAGACCAAATTCTTTATTAACTGAGAGATAATACGGCTGTATATATATTTGCATATGCCCAATTCTTCAATATTCATAAAAAAGAAAAGAAGTAATATGACTAATAAATTTGCAGTATAGCCTCACTAATCCAACAGACTGTATTTCAATAATATAACTATAATCTAACCACTTTTTTAATTCTTTGTGTGTGACCAATATTGTCTGAAGATGGTAACAACGCTGTTACCAAAATGTCACACACTAATTATTTATTTGGTCTTAGTATCTTGTGTTTATAATCTACTAGCGGACGTACCCGGCTTCGCCCGGGTTTTACCCGAGTAAAGGTTTGTCTAACGAATCTCTCGATAAAGTGAACATTTTTTCCTGGTCCCTTGAAAAATACTTGATAAGTTGAATAAAATCAATATTAATTAGTTCCCCGGTAATTGGAAGTTAAAGGAATAGTATCTTGCCTTAGAATTGTATCATTATTCTTGTCTCAAATAAATTGTCATGTCATCCTGAATTTTGTCTTTCCTAATTTTCTTCATTACAAAATCATCGTATCATCATGATAATATTTAGAGCAGATTGTTGAATTATAACAGATAAATTAGAATATTTATCTTTTTATTTTTTAGGCGAAAAGTTATTTAAAAAATTTTATTTGTAAGAAACCTTCCCAGTACTATACTAAATAACTTCCCAAGGTTTCATGGCGTTCCAATGAGTGGTTTGGTCAGGCATAAAGGACACATACACATAACATTCATTTTTATATACAGGGTGTACCAGGTAAATTGGGACTAACTTTGACAGTCCATAAAACAAAAACTACTTGAGATTAAAAACTTGTTTTTTTTTCATTACGTAGCCATATTCATGTAAAATGCAACAGTACATGTGTGCGCAGTGTAGTGATGAAGAGTAACCGAGAATTTGAAAATCGAGCTGCCATCATCGTTGCTCTGCGCGCCGGAAGGAGCCCCAAAGAGATAGTGGATTTTCTTAAGTTGCCCAAAACCACTATTTATCGTGTCAAGAAGCAGTTTGATGAGGCCGACAGTAACAAAGAGGGGATAGCTACAAGGAAAAAGCACTCGCGTCGATCGGACAGGGTAAGAGGCTAAGAATTTGTCAAAAATGTCAAGGAGAAGATTGATGGAAACCCTGGGAAGAGCATGAGGGCCATAGCCAAGGAAATGGACGTTGGCTCTATGACAATTGTCAGAACTATCCATGAGGACCTTGGTCTCAAGTCTTATGCCCTTCGGAAAGGTCAGTTGCTGACTGAGAAAATGAAGAATAACAGAAAAGGAAAGGCTGCTGCCCTCCTCAACAACCTGAAACACGACTCTTTTGGCATGCTAAGGTTCTTCTCTGACGAAAAGAACTTTGACGTGGACTAAAAGGTAAATCCCAGGAATGATCGCTGGATCTGTAAAGACCCCTCAGAGATACCTGTCGTGATGCACACGAAATTTCCTGCCTCCGTAATGGTCCTTGGCGTTATCAGCAGTGAAGGTGATGTCATGCCTCCCCATTTCTTTGAGAAGGGCCTTAGGATGAACGCTGACACCTACATCAATGTTCTGGAGACCGTTGTGAAGCCTTGGATGGACATGGTGGCCGCAGGAAGGAAGTATGTCTTCCAACAGGACTCAGCTCCAGCCCATAAGGCAAAAAAGACACAATCGTGGCTGACACTTAACGTCCCTAGTCACTGGGGTCCTGATATTTGGCCCCCTAATTCTCCAGATTGCAATCCCCTCGACTACTATGTATGGGGCGTTGTTGAGAGAGATGTCAACAAAGCTCCTCATACCACCATCCATCTGTCAAGAAAGCAGTTCACACGGTGATGACCCAAATGGACAAGGTCATCGTCGCCAAGGCCTGTGCTTCATTCCGCACTCGCCTCGAGACTGTTGTAGCTAATAATGGAAACTACATTGAATAAATAAAAACTATATCCTTTTATCTACTACTGTGTCAAATTTCATTCGGATATTTTAATTTTTACTTGCAAAAAATTTCAGTTAAAATACCATTGTTGAAATTCCCAATTTACCTGGTACACCCTGTATATACTAGACGAATGACCCGGGCAACGCCCGTGTTTTACCCGATTGAATGTTTTTATTCCATACTATTTGTTACAATTATAAATTGGAGCCGTGGATGTCACTCTTGTGAAACGTCCCGCTCCAAACTTTACATGTACATTAGGTCAGCTGGTATTACCCCTCATTTTCACCGCTAGAGGCGCGAGCGAATTGACTTTTTGTAAATATACATAATTATAAATATAGAAGCTTCTATAGAAGATAATGATCATAATGATGATGCGCGCGCATCCGTGACATGAGGAATTGAGGAAAGACGGTCGTGACTATATATATTAATAATAAAATGATCATAATGATGATGCGCGCCATCCGTGACATGAGAATTGAGGAATTGTTGACGGTGGAAAGACGGTCGTGACTATATATGTTGATAATAATAATAATAAATTATATTTATTATATCATTAGATAATGATAATGATCATAATGATGATGCGCGCGCATCCGTGACATGAGGAATTGAGGAATTGATTGAGGAGGAAAGACGGTCGTGACTATATATGTTGATAATAATAATAATAAAATAATAATAATAATTATTATTATCATTAGATAATGATAATGATCATAATGATGATGCGCGCGCATCCGTGACATGAGGAATTGATTGAGGAAGAAAGACGGTCGTGACTATATATGTTGATAATGATGATGCGCGGCGCATCCGTGACATGAGGAAAGAGGAATTGTTGACGGTGGAAAGACGGTCGTGACATATATATTGATAATAATAATAATGAATAATGTATTATTATTATTATATTATCATTAGATAATGATAATGATCATAATGATGATGCGCGCGAATC